>CABFOW010003659.1:0-38438 GCA_902141385.1 Timema californicum | reverse complement strand
AATGTGTTGTAATACTCGCCTCCTAACAATATCTCCTCCAATGTGTTGTAATACTCGCCTCCTAACAATATCTCCTCCAATGTGTTGTAATACTCGCCTCCTAACAATATCTCCTCCAATGTGTTGTAATACTCGCCTCCTAGCAGCATCTCCTGCAGCAGGCTGTCTATCCTGGTCACTCCGAACAGTTTTGCGAACTGGATCTGTTCGATCATCTGCCATGTGATAGACTGCAGCGCAGGGAGAGACAGTAGAATCTCGCCAAAACGACCTCGAGAGTCGTACTGACGGTCGCTGATGTAGTCTTCAAGGTTGATCTGAATCTGATACCGGAGCACTTTGATGCGGCCAGAGTCACTCAGACCTTTTGCATCTTTAAAAGAGGTTTTTAGAGTTAGTATTGTGATTCATATGCACTGTGTTGTCACAATAGACTATTTGTTAGCTATATTATATATTTATTTGTTGATATATTTTTATTATTTTACATATTTACAAGTATGAAATAAAGTGTATCAAGTGTGGTATAATTAGTAGACAAAGTCAACCACCTCCTGAAACATATTCCATGTGGTATCGACAATTTGAAGTGGTTATAAATATATGTTAAGTGTTTTACTTTTATTTGTTTCATTTTTATCTTATTCTATAATGTTGATTAAAGACATCTTTCCCTTCTTTGCAAGTCTTACTATACGTACTTCAAGTCGGCCCACCACATTGTCAAATATTATCACTTTTTTGTTCACTCATTTGTGCTCATATGTGCCCAAACATACACATTTATTATCTAATATTTTAGAAAACATTTAATGTGGTGGGCCATCTTTGCCTCAAGCTAGCCCATCATATGTTGAAACATACACAACGTGGCAAAATTGTGTTTGAAATCAAGATGTATACATGTTATATAATATAAAAAAACAAGTTTGCCCACCAAATTATATATCTTTTAGAATGCCTTAAGGTAGAGTGCATATGCTCATGCTTGAGCAGTTATGAGAACAAACAGCACAAATGATTGGACAAAAAAGTAATTAATATTTGGTGATGTGGCGGGCCATTTTGAGCTACCTCTTTACTCCTACCAATTACAATCTCTCATTAGATCCTCACTTACCTCTTTCACGATGAAAATGAAATAACAAATAGTTAAAATTTGTTTTATTACTTTATTGTCTATTTTCCAAGTTGTCTAGATGAGAAAAACTAGTTGGAGTGATTTATTATAGTGTAAATTTTAGTAATCTTGGAAACATCAAAGAGCAGGGTCTTACTAATGGAGGGTGTTTTAAGGGTTCAAATCCACCCAATCAAAACTAAATTCATGACAACTACAACCTCAGTTACATTTTTTTTTAAACTTGCTTCAAAATGAATTTATTGCTAAACAAAAATCCTTCCCATCCTTAGTTGGGAGACTTGATCCACAAGCCAGCGCAAGTAGGACCCATTTTCTGTCCCTCTCAAACAAGTTTCTAGCTATTGCCTAATATAGGTTTGTAATCATTTGATAAATTACGAGGATTATTTTATAGCTAGAATACTACATTGATATTGAATAGTTCAACAACTTCATCCAGCTAATCTGCCTACTAAGCTAAGGGTCCTGGTTTCGATTCCCAGCATGAACAAATAATTTATCATTGGTGAAATGCGGGTTTCCTCGTTTCACAGTGTTAACTGTTTGGAGGGCTGGGTGTTGTGTATCTTCAAGATTTAAGTTAGTTTAAAAGTTGTGTGCTGATCTAATCGTTCGTTTTAAAAAGTGCACGTCAAATGTTGCATATAAAATAAAAGATATTAATTATACTGTCAGTTATATAGAATAATAATCTTTAAATCAGTTGGTAAGATTATTGTGATTTGATCACATGATTGCAGTTACTAACTTGGGTCGAAGAACACGATGGCTTTGAGGCAGGCAAACTCGGTATCATCAATCTGCACCTCTGTGAGTTGGCTTGACGAGCTCGTCCATGACGCGGCTGCCAACCCTACTGATGTCTAGGTCTGATGAGATACCAGAGTCTGTGTGAAGAACACAACACTTTATGTGACTACTACCCCTGACACAAGAAAAACACAACACATTATGTGACTATTACCCCTATCGTGGACGAGACACAAGAGAAACACAATACTTTATGTGACTATTACCCCTATCGTGGACGAGACTCAAGAAAAACACAACACTTTATGTGACTACTGGTAGAGACAAAGTAAAACACAACACCTTGTATGAATACTATCCGTACCGTGGTCGAGACACCAAGCAACAGTACACATGAATATTAAGGAACAGGTTTGAATCAATTTTGGAGTGTTGGTAATAAAATTGATTACTGTCATTGAACTTAAAGCCCAATTTTCATAGAAAGGACCTTCTTATCTGACAGCCAGAAATTTACTATTACTTTCATTTATTCATACCTGTGAAATGCACCTATCACTCTTGATAATTAATATCAATACCTATACAATAACAATAATAAAGTAAAATGTTATCAATGTTGACAGCTAAAAATGTGTTTGTATTTTGTAGAGGATCTTCTCATCCTCTCTCAATACTATCTATCTCTTAGAAGCTGGCAATTAAGAGCGTGCATCACATGCCAATAAACTCTGTAATACAATCGGCTAGCAATTGTAGATATATACTAACACTATTGCATGTGAATCATTTCTGATTAAACATTAATGGAGATAAAGAGTTGAGACAAGTTCCTGATACAAAACAATATTGGAATTTTAAATGAAATTTGGACAAAAACTGCATTGAAAAGGTCGCTTTTGGCCATTTTAGAATTGTTTCACAGATACTCACTGAGCACAAATCTTCATTCTTTCTTAATAGGGACATACAAGAAACTTAATCGCTTTGTCCTCCATTGTCACCATGAACATTTTTTAGTAATCATTCACATACTAATGCAGTGCACACATTATTTCCTTTTCCCTTTTACTCTTAAATCTCGTGCATGCGCACACAAATGCAGATGCGAGCTGGGAGCTGAGTTGGGCCTGCTATGATGAAACTCTTAAGACATAACTTGAAAATATTCTAAAAGCTGAATAAATCTTATGGAAATAGAGTATTTTAGCTTTAACATTTTTTATATTGACAAAGTTTCATATTTGTCAAAGCTGGAACTTTTTTTAAACAAAGTTGAAGCTATTATTTATGCAAATCCAAGTCAAAATGTTGTGAGCTATGTCTTACCGCAATTAGAAAAAGCGATCAAAATAATGGATTTAATAAAGTAGGAATTTGAAATAGGTTGAAAAGAGGGTGAGTAAACCACATTGTTGAAGACATCAACTCTAGGGCACTCAATTGATCAAAATTGTTCTTCCCGAGTTAAATGAAGCACTCACCTATCTGAATATCTGTACCAGTAACAAAGTGCACCTACCTGGACAATGCCTTGTGATGATGCAGTTGTTACCGAGTAATAACACATCTTTGAGGTGCATGGACCTTCTCGCTAGTCCCAGCAGCAAGTGCTCCCCAGCATGTGCACGCAGTAGTGCCACCTGTCACAATACCACAACAGAAATAAAACAGGGATATTGATTGCAGGCCTAGGAGCTGGCCTCTTATATAGCTTTTAGTCTCTTATAATCTCTTTTTTACAAACTAACTCTCTTTTCTCTCCTGTTTTGTGCCTTTAAGTGCTCAAGAAATTAAAATTTAAAATTATGAGTCCAGGGAAGAAAAAAAATAGAGAGTTAGAAAAGTAAGTAAGATATCACTGACAAAAAAAGGATCACTAGGCAACTTTTGAAGCATTTGATCGGCTGTTCAAAGAAGCCAATGAACGATTGAAGAGAGCAATGCAAAAGGGAAATTTGCAGGAAATTGGTGTTGCACAGGGTATGTTGGAGGGCGTTAAAATTATGTGTGAAACTGAGCGGCGAAGGCGCGAAGAACTTGAAAATCCATGAAAAACCGTAGGGAAAAGAGAATGAACACTGCTTTCTTTGTCAAAATACCTAAGAATTCTTGATTTATCTTTTATTTTAATTGTAAAATTAATTGTATCTTTCATTTTTCCTTTCTATTTTAGAAAAAAATTATAGCAATGTGTGCTTTTTTATTCTTTTTTTGTTAAATTGGAAAATAACAATATTTGTTATCATGCTCATGCTTTAGATTACAAAAAATTAGCATTTCATTTGATAAAAAGTAGCCCAATCAATTTTATTTAATAACTAACAGAACCAGAAACAAATGAAACTTAGCCTAAAACACCAAATGCGCGCGCGCACACACACACACACACACACACATCACACATAATATTGCTTGTAAGTTTTGAAGTTAAAATGGTCGAATTGACAAACTTTTGAGAAATTTAAGTAGGAAGAAAAGCACTAGGTAAAAATAATTGTAAATGATTCATTTTATATCAAGCTAAAGAATTTTTTCAAATGTTTTAGTGTAACTTTTGAGGTAATCTTACATACTAAAGTTTTGAGAGTAAAACTATTCCTAATCGTCTACTAGTTTTACAAAGTGTGTGGACTTGTACCTATACCTTTCATTTTTTATTTCTGGTCACGACTGACCCTTTTGTTGAAGAATTAATAAAAAAAAATTAATTTTGGTGTGAAAAAATGTGAGCAGCAAACATTTGACCATATTGAGCATTTGGCGCTTTTATCTCTTTTCAGTCTTTTTTTAGTTTCTTTAATTGCCACTATAATCTCTTTTCTCTTTTGTTTAGGGGGTGGTCTATCACTCCTAGCCCTGTGATAGCTATATTATTATTTAGGTGGTATACGTGTGGTATACGTGGTAACCTTTTTATACTTTTATATGATTATTTTTTATAGAATTGCATCTTTTTTTTTCATTATTGCGTCTTACTGCACTTTCGGCCTACACGCCTTTGTACTAGTTACTGTAATATGTTAGGGATGAGGAAGATTTCATTTAGAGGAAGTGTACTCACATTTGTGTGGAGGGAGAGTGGAAAACCATTTAGGACAAACCACCCTCAGTACACCCAACCAGGCTCAATCCCGATCTTGCCGTCATCGGAAGTCTAGTCTATTGAGAGAGTAACACCTTAGATCATGCAACCAACGATGTGGGTCTATTCGAATTTGATTTGAGTTTGAATATATAAATTTAATTTTATTAGATTTTAAATTATATAGAGAAATAGTTGTGTTACAAATATTTTGTGTTGAATCTTCGTAACTGAGTCATGCAAAAAACCATAAACACAAATATAATCTAAATTGATATTTTTTGTTAAATTTATTTAAAGCCATGAGATTCTTTTACCATCAGACAAAAGGAAATATGTATAAAAACGTTTGTCCTAACAAAATATATTAAATTGTAATAAAATTAATCAAACTTGAAATTACCTAATTAAAATTGGAAATCCTGACAACTTGAACTATTCGAGTTTTGGAATGTAATTTTAACAGAGTTTGATCCGCTATTAGAACTTGACTCAAACTCCTATTTTCGAAGTAATGCTAGTTTCTCTTACTTACATTAAGAATATTATAGTTATTGATTAATACAATAGTTATCAGTATCTGGGATCACATCTCTAAGTGATCTCCTAATCACTTACTACCTCCCTGCTTTCATACATTGTGGAGCCTAAGAAGGTTTGAAAATACGGGGAAATGGAAGGAACTAACAAATGTAGTTACAGTCCAATTTTAATAGAATCAACCTTTTAGAAGATACATAATTTACTGCGGTCAAAATTGATAACATTGCTCTAGATTATTACGGTTATTTTACAGGTATTTATAGGATATATCAAAAGTGACAGCTGAAGATCACATGATTTGATGAATAAATACAGAGTAGATCTGTCTACCTATCCTTTCTATGAAAATTATACTGTTCACATAATGCACTAAAAGCTACCCTAATTTTAGGCAAGCAAAGTTATTGGATTTTGTTAAATAAAAAGTTGTATTTCAGTTTAAAAAATTTGTAAATAAAAGATATAGATTTTTTTGCCAAAAAATTGTGACAAATTAACTTTAATCCAAGTGGCGTAGGGCTGTGAATATTAAATTTAAGGCTAAAGCTTTACTGTAACTCTAAATATTTAACTCTGGTCACAATATGGCCATGATAATAACATTTCAAATAATGATTTTTACCATTAGTTTTTAGTTGAGGTAAATAAATTCCCGAATTGGGATTTTTATTAGGTATTGGAATGTTTTGAATAAAATTGTAATAATGAAGTTGGCACTATTTATGTTCTGTCAATTTGAATCAACAGAGACAAAGAACAATAACATCTTCTACTTGCTACAGAAAAAAGTATAGTAAACATTTTGATATCATTAATTTGCATTTAAATCAACAAATGCTACCATCAGTTGGAAGGCCAAGTAGTCAATTCCACAAAAAGATTCCATATTGTTTTATTTCACACATGTACAGTAATTTACATTAAAAAATACTACAATAAACTCAAAATATGTTTTATAGTAATTTCAAGACAGGATCTCGATGAGTGATGAGGTTGAAGTTTGGAGTGAAAATAACCCAAGGAAATGATGGAAGAAGCAGATAAAGTGTGTAAGAGAATACGAACGATGAAAGGAAAGAAGATGATGAAAGCATTTTACTAAACAGACCCGGCCACAGGCTGGAAACATTTCTTGATGATGATGATGATGATGATAACTATTATATTAATTTCAGTTTACTAAGTGGAAGTTTATAAAAACACGTCTCATGAAGTTTTGGTGTGTCTATACATTAACAATCCTGCCAACAGTAGTCGAGATCAAGACGTAACTCCCCAAGAGAGTGGTCTTCAATCCGCGACCCACCGTGAAATTATTTCGGCTCGCCGGCTCATGGAAAATATAAAATTATTTTAAGAGAAAAAATGACAAATACAGCTTTATATTTTAAGTTATTAAATAATAAAATAAATATGTATTTTAAATTATTTTAGAAACTATCTTTTTTTACTTCATACGTGAATAAAAATATCACTGTTTTATACAAATGTATCTTATACCGGCAAACGACTCCTCTACTAGATAAGAGAGAGAGAGTACTATTTCGAGGGCGTTCGAACACAGTCGGGAGTGTTTGTGTTCACTCATCACAGCTGGACACTCCGGATGATAAAATAAATATAATATATTAAGTGTTCAATACTAATACTGTCGGTACATAATTGAGAGCCAACAAGGGACGGAAACTTTGGCCCTTGGACCTTTAAAAGGTTGAAGGCCCTTGGACCTTTAAAAGGTTGAAGACCCTTGTCCTAAAGGTGTATTCTGCAGAAGTATCCGGTTGCCTACCTGGTCATCCAAGGGCAGGTCTGTGAAGGCAGGGATGTATTTGGCCCATTCGACGAGGATGAGAAGTTGCTGTTTCATGGAGTCGCAGACATCACTGATGTTTGCTATCTGCTTGTTGGAGAGGTCGTAATCCCCTTCAGGCGAACCAATCTGCTATGCGGGACAAGATAAAGTATCACCGGGGTTATTTTTCAGTGTGTCCCGTCAGGGATATATACATACATTGATTATTTTTAAAATTTTATTTGGGGTATTTAACATGAACTTTCTGAACCAACTGGTTTTATCAGCAAACGACTTATAAACTAACTTAAATCCAAGACACACACCCAAAACCTAGCCCCTCTGACCATTCATTTCATTAATTTGAAAAGTGTAAACCCCAATTTCACAAATGATAAATTTTCTGACCATGCTAGGAATCAAACCCGGGACCCTTAAGTAGAGAGACACAATAGGGATTGCGCTAAGCTGTTGGACCATAAATTAATTACTCTAATGCGAGATCGTGAATTGTTTCAGGTTGGGTTGGAACGCTTGTTTAGGTTATAGCTTTACATTTGACTTTTAAAGTGACTTGACCCGCTTCGGTGGCCACATGGTCTAATGCGCTACTATCGCAGTAGACTAGACTCGCGATGACGGAGAAATCGAGGTTGGAATCTCGGTTAGGTGTACTGTGAATGGTTATTACAAAATGATTTTCCACTCTACCTCCATGCAAACGCAGGTACACTTCTTATAAGTATAACCTTCCTAATTCGTAAAACCATTAGTGTAATTAGTACGTAAGTGTATAACCCAAGCCGGTAGTAAAATGAGGTGCTAAAAAAGAAGTGATTTTAACGACTATAGAAAGGTGAAAGAATAAAATAGAAATGTTGGTTGTTAAAATGTTTTTAAACTATTAAGTTACAGGCTAACTTTCTTTTGGTTACTCAACTCCGACAATAGTTTGCTGACTTAGTTTACTGTAGCAGTCAGCTTCCTTTTGGTTACTCAACTCCATCAGTAGTTTGCTGACTTAGTTTACTGTAGCAGTCAGCTTCCTTTTGGTTACTCAACTCCATCAGTAGTTTGCTGACTTAGTTTACTGTAACTGTTTCATGTTCAGGCGACTGGCACTGCTAGCACAACTTCCAGAAAAAGCACAGGGGTCGTTGATTCTCTTTTGTTACATCTTGGTCGCATTCGTATAATCACTATAATTTACATAAACCATCCACAGTATAGTAATTAAATCACGCACACGGGCTTATTGTCACACTTGTTTGGTTTTAGCGGTTACTGGGGGTTCAGGATTCAGATTCTGTTTTAATGGAATAAGGATTACGAAGGTGGTCTATTAAAAGAAGTTATCGCCATTTTCTTGGAGGGAGAGTGTGAACCCTATTTAAGAAAACCCACCCTCATTACATCTGGCCAAAATTCAAAACACAACTTGCCCATCACCGGCAAACCAGACTTGACGAAACTAACTTCATTTTCTGGAGTGTCCACAGTTTCCGGTGATAATCTAAAGATATAATATTTAGCCAACTTTGTGAATCAATAGGGGTGTACACAGTCATTTTTTTTCAATTCAAAGCGAGCTTGAATTGAATATATGAAATAAACTCAAAGTCGAATCAAAGTTCAAATATTTTTTTGCTTTGTTTAATATTTGAAAAAAATACTATATTGTGGTTATTTGTATAACTTGATGCACTAAAATTGCTTGAGAAATGTTTAACTGCACAAATGTTTGTGATATTTCATTTTATTCTGATAAACCAACTTATTATCACATGTAATTCAATAATTTCAGATTTTTTTCCCATATGAATATTAATATTGTAATGTAAAATAACAGCTCAAAATGGGAGTAATTTAACATAAATTTAGTATATTTTATTGGCAAAGTCTTATAATTGTCAAAAATAAATTGTTTTTCGAAGTGCAGTTGAAGCTGATTTTTTTTTAAGTTAGATAAAAGTTTTGAAGTATCGCACCCCCCCCCCCTCCCATAAATCTTAGTGTACTAAGGAAAAGGTATTAAGTTAAATTACAAAGCTACTAACCTTGACCCGAAAATCACTGGTAAAGCACAAAAAAGAAAGAAAGTACAGTTAATATATTGCTAGTTCATTGGGTGTCCAATAAGAGTAGGTTCAAAATTCAAATCTCAAAACCAAATCTGAATCTTCATTTTACCTAAGTATCTAGATTAAATTATGAACATAAGAAAAATAGAAGTGGTAACTAAATGACCTTAGGTTTGTTCTAATACATTCATGTATTATCAAAACATTAAGTTGAGTGTTAATTAAGTGTATGGGGTCTGGTTGTTAAGCTTGTGCTACAATTATGTTGGGGCACAACCACCAACAAGCAGCATTCGAATTCTAAAATATATTCCAATTCAAAAATTGAAGAACATTGATATTTTATCCACATATTGAATTTTATATTTCTTCAAAGACTGCGTATTATTAAGTATGCTAGGGTCCCATCCCTTATCTTTGAATTACATTTTTTTTAAAGTTGCATACAAACACAAATTTCTTAAAAATGTATACGAAATAAAACATTCCATTGATGGAAACTGTTACATTTTCTATATGAAGTAGTTAAAAAATTCCTGTACTTAAAGGCAAGTATAGGATAAAGAGTAGGTACAATAAACGATTACCACAACTACAGTAGCCCCATGGCTTCTTTGGTGCTGACTGACAGCTTACAGCTGACTTCTGACAGTCAATATTTAGGTATAATACTTAAATTTTGACCGTCAGAAGTGACAGCTACTAAACACGTATTTTTGCAGATCATATGGTTCAGCGTAGGGATACATAATTTGGTCTGGTAACTTTTCAAAGCTTTTAGCTGTCAGCTGTGAGCTGTCAGTCAGTACCAAAGAAGCCATGGGGCTCCTGTATTATTACTACTAAAGTTAATCTTAATATCTTTCAAGGAGACATCCATATTTATAACTAAAAACTTTCCACGGTTAATTTAAATCAGTTTAAAAAAAATGACAGCTGAGAGCGGGAATTGAACCCGGTACTTAAGAATTTGGTGCGCCAACGTTCCAACACTGATCTATCAAGAGTTCATCCTGTGCTCCGAGTTGTTCTTCACTGACGGTTTAAGGCACGAGTCTCTAGATTATGCAGTCATTTAATTCAGCAATTCTTAACCAGGAGGCCTTAAAAGCATAATTTAAAATTTTACTTGCTTGTTACTGAAGTCAATTATCTTAAATTTAACATTTTGGAAGAAAGAATTCTACTATCGTAAGCATGTAATTACAGTAGATACTCGATTTTCCAAGGTAATGAAGAGGGAAGGGGTTAAGGGGGTATCATGGATAATAGAAATCACTGATGGTACAAATAATTCTCACCTGTTTACCATCGACATCCAAAATTTACAGCCCTTTGTTTCTACTTATTCATGGGAAAAGGAATTTTCTACAATGGTTAATATTAAAACTAAGGAGCGAACGCGACTCTGAATCGACTTCTGCATGTGAATGGCATTAGATAATACAATCGAAACAAGAATAGACAAATTAGTGGAAAGTGTTCAACAGCAAAGGTTCCATTAAATACAACTAGGTAAGTTAATTTCTGTTTTTTTATGTGTTTGCTATAATCAGTAAATAAAGCCACTATTTTAGAATATATATTAATGATTAATATGTAATAAAAACTAAGGGTCCGCGAAAATATTTTAGGATATTTAGGGGGGCCGTGAGTAATAAAAGGAAGAACCTTTGCTCTAATTAATTCTGACATTCCCGTAACTGGGGGTACACCAGACTAGACGACATTGCCCGCGCGTCCACACCGGGGCCCTAGCCCAGAGCTGCACCTGCAGGTATGAGGGTGGTTTACCTCGAGCGCTGCACCGACCTGTCGTGACAGCATCTCCGCGTTGAGGAGTGACACGACAGAAAGGCCGTTCCCCGAGGAGGACTCTTCATAGCTCGGCCTTCTGGAACTGATCCTGTCCCGTTCGTTCTGGACCGCTGAAACAACCAACAAGTAGTACTAACAGTGCAATTCACGGCTCGCTAGTCATCTACAGGAAGAAACTTATACATTAATAAAATTTTACTATATTATTACCCGCCTCAGTGGCGTAGTTGGCAAACGCGCTTGTCGTGTTGAGCTCGACTGCTGAGGACGGGGAGATTGAGGTTCGAATCTCGTTCAGGGGAACTGGGGGTGGTTTTTCCTAAAATGGTTTTCCACACTCCCTCCACGCTAATGCGGGTTCACTTCCTCTAATCCAACCTTCACAATTCCTAATCCATTAGAGTAATTAGTACTCAAAGCGTATAACCCGAACGGGTAGTAAGACGTGGTGCTAAATATTATTATTATTGAATGACCATGGGCACGGGACGAATCCTGGATAGCTAAGTGGTAAGAGCATTGGCGTACTAAGCCGAAGGTCCTGGGTTCGATTCCTGTGTCCAGGTGTCATTTTTCAATTTTCAGAATATATATTATTATTGTTAATTTGCGTGTATTGATAATATCTATGAGAAGTGACAGCTGCAGATCACATCACTTGACGTATAAAAACATGAAAGTAAATCTAGTAACTCTAGCTGTTAAATAAAGGCCCTTGCTATGAAGATTGAATTGTATTTGTCATGGAATTTATAAGACTCCAATAAGCTTGTGCGTTGAAGAGGAACCCATAAAATACATTGTTAATAGTAATTACTCTTTAAAAGAGGGAAAGGTGGGGCTTGTGGTATAAGAATTATATAAGTCCCCCTCCCTCCTGATGGGCCGATTTCAAATCGAAACGTTATCTCTGGAACGTAATTCTAAACCAGATTAAAAATGTGCTAAAAATAGCCTAATTAAAAATCTAACTAAAAATTTAAAAATCCGGCTTTGAGGTGCATTCGAACCTCCTCCTATTCACCTATGTTAAAAATTTCAGATATCTGCGTGCTGTGGATTTGGTTGGGCATCGCACGCACACATGCACACACAGACAAACACTTCAATTTATAATTATAAATTATGCGTACAATCTGAATGAGTACTAAGACGCAGATCTTATGAATACATGAAAGTAGATCTTGTAACTTTTCGCTGTCGGATAAGACCCTCTATATGAAAATTGGACGGTAGGTTAGTCCACTTTTATGTTAAGCTCTATAAACAAATACTAAAAGGGTATTTTTAAAGTGCTAATTTTTTTTAAATCCGTCCATTTGAGTATTTTGTTTTGATTGGTTCATATCAAGTCTAGGTGTTAAGAGATAAATGTTCTTGTTCGGTGTTGACTGTGCTATCAAATAGAGAACCACTATCTTATCTCTAGTGCACACAACCTGACTTCTGCCTCCACCGGCCTCTTGAGCAAGGAGATGAGCCCTTTGATGAGGCCTGAGTATGTCCCTTATGGTAACTTGTGCCTCTACGGAGCTAGTCCCTTATGGCCAAGAGTATGTCCCTTGTGCCTCTACTGAGCTAGTCCCTTATGGCCAAGAGTATGTCCCTTGTGCCTCTACTGAGCTAGTCCCTTATGGCCATGAGCATTCTTCACTTAGCACAAGCTGTATGTTGATTTATCAATCTATTTTGTTGTTTAGTTGTATTAGCTTTATAGAAAATATTACTACTATTATTACTATTATTATCATCATCATCACTATTATTATTATTATTAGCACCGCGTCTTATTACCGGTTCGGGTTATACACACTTACGCTAATGTGTAATGGTAGGGTGATTGTGAGATGAAATGGAGGACCCACAGTTTAACGTGGAATCCGAACCACGGTGGAGGCCTGGCATCCCACACATTCACAAGTTGTGATTAATACAAGTCTTTTCAGAGGTGAAGGAAGTGTTTGGTAATCAGATAGTTCTGTGCCGGGACCGAGGATTGAACCCCAGACCTCCAGCACAAAAGTCTGACACCTTACCCCTAGAACGCCAGGTAACCTATAGAGAAAGTAAATTAACAGCTGTCTTCGCTTTTGACTGAGCTAAAAACGTCGGTTAGAGCTTGTATTTAATTTTTAATGAGATAAAAAGTTTGGTTGATGCTAGTATTGCCTCTTGAATGGGCTAAAAGGTTTGGTTGATGCTTGTATCCCCTTGTAAATGGGCTAAAAGGGTGTTTGATGCTTGTATCCCCTTGTAAATGGGCTAAAAGGGTGGTTGATGCTTGTATCCCCTTGTAAATGGGCTAAAAGGGTGGTTGATGCTTGTATCCCCTTGTAAATGGGCTAAAAGGGTGGTTGATGCTTGTATCCCCTTGTAAATGGGCTAAAAGGGTGGTTGATGCTTGTATCCCCTTGTAAATGGGCTAAAAGGGTGGTTGATGCTTGTATCCCCTTGTAAATGGGCTAAAAGGGTGGTTGATGCTTGTATCCCCTTGTAAATGGGCTAAAAGGGTGGTTGATGCTTGTATCCCCTTGTAAATGGGCTAAAAGGGTGGTTGATGCTTGTATCCCCTTGTAAATGGGCTAAAAGGGTGGTTGATGCTTGTATCCCCTTGTAAATGGGCTAAAAGGGTGGTTGATGCTTGTATCCCCTTGTAAATGGGCTAAAAGGGTGGTTGATGCTTGTATCCCCTTGTAAATGGGCTAAAAGGGTGGTTGATGCTTGTATCCCCTTGTAAATGGGCTAAAAGGGTGGTTGATGCTTGTATCCCCTTGTAAATGGGCTAAAAGGGTGGTTGATGCTTGTATCCCCTTGTAAATGGGCTAAAAGGGTGGTTGATGCTTGTATCCCCTTGTAAATGGGCTAAAAGGGTGGTTGATGCTTGTATCCCCTTGTAAATGGGCTAAAAGGGTGTTTGATGCTTGTATCCCCTTGTAAATGGGCTAAAAGGGTGGTTGATGCTTGTATCCCCTTGTAAATGGGCTAAAAAGGGTTGTTAATGCTTGTATCACCTTGTGAATGGGCTAAAAGGGTGGTTGATGCTTGTATCCCCTTGTAAATGGGCTAAAAGGGTGGTTGATGCTTGTATACCCTTGTAAATGGGCTAAAAAGGGTGGTTAATGCTTGTATCCCCTTGTGAATGGGCTAGTTGATTGGCTAATGCTTGTATTCTTGTAGATGAGATTCAAATGTTTCTCAAAGCCTGACGTCCCTTCTAAAATGATCTATAAATAAATACAGTAATTTATCAGTTTCATAAAATATTTTTGTTTTCGAATCTCAATATCCTATCTTTACTGTGTCTAAATCTATGTAAACAGAATTGTATTTGTTTCAAAATTAATATCCTTTCACCCATTTTCTTTCTCTAAAAGAGAATAGTAAGATATTTTATTTTGCATTAAATGGTGTACAATCGTATTTAACTAATGATAATTAATCTCCATCAATTGTTAAGTACATTCATTCAATGCTCCGTAAGAATGTATCATGCACAAATGATAATACATGGTCATCAAAGGGATGTCCGGGATTTTATAATAACATATCTATGGAAATATTAAATTATTTATAATAATTAAATAATTGAATTTAGTGTACATAATAAAAATGTCAGTTTTACCAAACTGTTTACAGCTGAAATTACATAGATCAGTCAAATATTTAATTATTGGAATCTCTGACAGCTTTTCTGAGGAATCTGTATTGTTGACAGTTAGAGGTAAAACCTTCTGGTAAAAAAAAGAGAAGACTTTTGAACCGTTTACTAATGCATCTGATTGTAGGTGAAGTGACGCGAAGGCACGATTACACAACTGACTAGACTGTTGGGTAGGGCTACACAAGCCGTTATATAATTTATAGACTACTAACAAATACAGCACTCTGAATTTTGTGGATAATATATTGACTGGGTGTATTTTATTTTATTTTATCTAATTTGACTAAGAGCAAAGCTCCATATTTTTTTCTTGTTGAAAAACTGGCTAGTTCAACTATACTTTATTACATAGTCAAAGGCTCTATTCTTGCAGTCACACCCCCAGCAACTGAGAATCCAACCACCCCCGCTCTCCCCCATTTGAAAACCCCATATAGTCGCCCTTGATGTTATATGTTCATACTTTAAGGAGAAATCAGGATTTGAATACTAGAAACTATGTTGTTCAAAATGGATATCTCGTAACTGGTGTGTTTTTTACACGATTAATAAACCTATGTAGGCCCTACTTGATTCTTTGGAGAAAAATTGATCTGTGCTTAGTTTACTGATGATTGAATTTTGAATATTTGACTTTGTTAAAGATAGAGTATTTTTTTATTAGATAAATAAGATTGTTTACTTGTTTTTCTATAAAAATAAACTGATTGGAGGTAGGCTATTGTTGATTTATTTTTGAAAATTTAACATTTAACAAAATCCTTTAAACCGAATTTTGAAAATTTGGTTCTCAATTATAATGTATAATGCGAATGTATGGTTGTATGATACTTTTTATTTGTTAAGGTGGATAGAATTTCATTGGAGCAATGCTTGGCTTGTAAATTGTTTTGATGTCATTGTTGAGCCATTTTTCTGTGTATGTGATATTTTTTTCTTTCCTATGTACCTATTGTGTGTTTCTAAGTCATATGCTGACTTGAAAGCGTGTTTAGAAGTACTTTCTAAATTTAGTAGTTTTATTATGACTAGGGCCTACAATTTACATTTTAAATTATTATCTGTAAAGTATTTTACAATCTTCCAGAATTATTTAGTTCTGAATTATTTAATTTAGACATGATATTGAAATTATATTTTTTCTATTTCACTGACACTTGAAATGTTTTAAAATCAATTTATAATTTTACTTATTTGTAAGCCTCTTAATTATTTACTAAAGGCACAGTCCGTCCAGCGTAGGAGTGTAGGTAACTGACAGCGAGGAAAAGGTACCAGATCTACTTTCATGTATCCACTCGCCAAACCTATGTTAGCTGTGGTCACTTTTGCCACTTTCACAATAAACTATTTGTTTTTAATTATGACCCGCCTCGGTGGCGTAGTTGGCTAACGCACTTGTCATGTTGAGCTTGACCGCTGAGGACGGGGAGATCGAGGTTCGAATTTCGGTCGGGTGAACTGGAGGGGGTTTTTCCTAAATGGTTTTCCACTCTCCCTCCACACAAATGCGGGTTCACTTCCTCTAATTCAACCTTCCCAATTCCTAATCCATTAGAGTAATTAGTAGCCGTTTGGTGTATCTAGTGAAGTGGCGTCGGTGGCTCATTTAAAAATGCTTCACAGACGGGAGCTTCTAAAAGTCTGCTTTCTCTTCTTAACTAAATATGGCGAACAGGTCAAAATGAGTGCAGTCGATGTCGTCATAGGAATACTATTAAGTTTTGTCCAAACACAGGGGTTGACAAAATAATTTTTTCTTAACTAATAGCTTGCATGGATTTTTCTCTACGTTATAATAAAACATTTATGTATTTTATAATTATATACTATTTATTTATTATTTATTCAAATTATTACATCAGTATTTTAATTCCTTAAAATGTAATAATATTAATTAATTCAATAATTGTTAAAATTTATTATAATAATTTACTTTTAATAATCGTTTTTTCAGCCTTATTAGCAAACATTTCTGATTCCCAGGAGTTATAAATAGATTAAATCCAAATTAATCAAATTTTCATAAATTTAAATCAATTATACTAAGATACAAGTGTGAATATAATATTTTTTTAAAATTTATTAGGGTGTTTCATTTACTATATCTCTTGTGGTTAAAACCACGAAACAAAAACATAATAGTTATTATTAATACATTTTTGTTTTTTCAATTGGTTATGAAAAAGCCAATTATAAGAAATACTTAGTGAAGTACTATCAGAATTGTTTATTAGTAATTTTGATTGGTAGTATAGTATTACTAGGAAAACAATAATTACTTTACACGGGTTAACAATGAGTGACTTTCAGCCAATGTTTGCAATAAAGTATCATGCCATCTGTCAGTTAACATTCCTCCCATGCTGGATGGTTTATGTTTACAACATGAGTAGGATTCTGATAGGGAAAAAAGGTTTATAGAATACAAACAAATTTGTTTGCTTTCAACATTGAAAAGATTTTACTTTATTGTTATGTTTTAGTTATTGATATCTATCACCAGTGACAACCCCAAATCACATGACTTGATGTATCATAAGTATATCAATCTAATTTTAGTAATTTTTGAAACCATCAGATACTGTACTTTAATCCAATTTGCACATGAAATCGTCACCCGAGAATGCAAGTGTTCTATCTCCAAAATGGTTAAATTTGAGATATTTGGTGTATACGTTTATTTAGAATGCAAATGATCCACCTGTGGTGAAATTGAGACTATTAAATAATTACTAAAGGAGATACAAGCTCGAGTTGTCATCTATTAACATTGGTTTTATACACAAGGTCAAACTTCAATGCTCTTTTACACAAAAGTGAAAAATTGGACATAGAACACTTGCATTCTCGGGTGACGAAATGTCTTATCCGAAATTTTTAAAAGCTATTATAATTTATTTTAATATGATCATGCCTCAAATCATGTGATATATAACCGTCACTTTTTATAGGCATTATCAATTCCTATAAAATAACAATAATATTATAGTAAAATGCTATCAATGTTGACCGCGAAAAAATAGTTTGTATTATAAAAATATTCTTCCTAGCACAATCCTCCTGTACCAACATAAAACTAATAATCCTATTCAGTTGGCACTCTTGCCAATAATATTAGGCGTATCTGGAAATTAGTTCAACAACGAATACAGTTACTTGCAACTCAAGATATAGATATTATGGCGGGATATTTTCCTATTTAGGTAGGGGTATAAGAAACGTAAGATATTTCAGTGTTTTTCCAGTTTTTATGTCAAAACATTTGTGTTGTCAAAATAAATCAAATATTGCTACATTAGAAACATTCAGTTTAATTTTCTTCACATGGTAACCTCAACCGTTCTTGAATATATTTCAAGAATGTCCTAGAATTTAATGACAACTTTTTCTCTTCATTTAAAAAGTTTCTCATATGATATCGCTATGCTCACGATGGATATTCAAGGAATGTTGATATCAACATGTGAAGAAAACTAAACCCACTGCCTGAACTGAGTCCTTAGACAGGGACCACTGGTTTTTGATGATGAATATCATAGTAAAGAAGGAAAATAGGATGGTTGAGAACCAGGGAAGAAGGATAAGGTTATGAAAATTGAAAGAGGAAGATTATAGAAAGGAGTTCCAGAATAAAGTACAGGACAATGTATCAAGGGATGTTCTGGGGATTGGAAGAGGAATGGAGAAGATTCAGAAGGTTAATGGTGGAGGCAGTTGAAAGTCTGTGGGAGGACACGCAACAAGAATAAATGGAAGGAAATACCTCGGTGTAGAGAAGGAAAGGGAAAGACAGTGGGTAAGAACAATAGGGCCTTCAGGGAGTGGTTCTAGCCTAGGACAGGGTAGGCAAAGGTGATGTACAACGCCGGAAAGAGGGAAGCAAACAAGATAGTGAGGGAGGAAAAAAGAGGCTGGATGCGGAATTGGTCAGAGATTATGGAAGCCGATAGTGAGGGGAGTAAGAAAGAGCTGTATAAAATTGCTAAGAATAGAAGAAGAAACAAGAAAGAATGTGGTAATGGTTGACCAGAATGTAAATGATATGAATATATGTTGTGAGGAAGTTTCAGGAATATCATTACGAGTTCAGGAAGGATCTGCTTTTTTGGACATGAAAAAAGTCTACTTCAGGGTGTGAGAAGCGTTGAAAAACAAAGGGGTGGAAAATGGAATAGTGGGGAGAGTGAGGTGTGTGAAAGTGGGGGAGGGCGGAGGGGAGTGTACGGATAAGTTTGAGTTGGAAAATGGCTTGAAATGAGGAAGTGCGTTCTCACCATTGTTGCTCGTAGTCGTAATGGATGTAATGATGAGAGAAGTGGTAGGAAGAGTAGGGGAAGGAAACTTGAATAAATGGTGTTTGTGGAGAACTTGATGACGTGGGGCAATGAGAAGCTAGGATTGCAGGAACAGTTGGATGTATGGAATGAGGTTGCAGTGTAATATGTAATGAAGTTTAGTGTGAAGAACTAATTGGGGATCACTGCACGAAAGGAAAATAGGCACACGAAGGTAAGAGAGCCACTTAAGAAAGTGGAAAGGTTAAAGTACTTGTAAAGTGTGGTAGAGAAAAAAGAAGGCAACTAAAGAGAAATTTGGAAGAGAGGGAGGCAAGTGGGGGTGGGGGAGGTCTTTTACAAAAGTGTCAAAAGTCTGGTCTGGAGTAGATATGAGCTGGAGAAATGGAAGGGTGTGATATACAGGTCGTATTATGTTCCAATATTTCAGTATGCATCAGAAACCTGGATGATGAAGGAAAGGTATAGGAACAGGATACAGGCTAGGAGTGACAAGGATAGACAGGGTGCGTGTGTGAGAAAGAGAGGAGGAGGAACTCCTGCCGGATAGGAGAGAGAAGGCGAGATTTAAGTGGTATGGATATGTGAAGCGGATGGAAGAAAGGAGGATTCCAAGGAGGACGCTCGAAATTGAGGTGGTGGGCAGGAAGCCAGGGACAGGCGAATAAAGGAAGTACAGAGGAGTGTGGAGAGGAAAGGAGTGGATTTAGTCAGAGTGGAGGAAGAAAGGTAGTGTCTCTTAGGACAGAAGTAAATGGAGCGGCTTACGTTCGAGACAGACCCTGTCATTGGCAGAAAACTGAGCATGATGATGATGATGGCTATTATGATGATGATGATGATGATGATGGTGGTGGTGATGATGGCTATTATGATGATGGTATTGATGATGATGGTGGTGATGGCTATTATTATGATGATGATGATGATGATGATGGTGATGTTGATGATGGTGTTGATGATGGCTATTATGATTGATGATGATGATGGTGGTGATGATGGCTATTATGATGGTTATTATGATGATGATGGTGATGATGATGGTATTGATGATGGTGATGGTGTTGATGTTGATGATGGTGTTGATGATGGTGGTGGTGGCGGTGATGATGATGATGGTGATGATGGTGATGAAAAACTGGCTCTTAAGACTCCCATGAAAGAAATATTAAGGCATTAAGTTTTATTATAGCTCGGGTCAGGGTATAATGGATGTTTTATGATTCATTTCAAATTCACATCCTTTATCAATAAAAGAAGCCGGGTGGAATAATGCTGGGAAGTTCTTAGAAGATCGCTGATAGCTTTATAGCTCAAGAGATTATTAATTGCTTTATTGCCCAGGGGGTTTTACCGTCCATATTTTGGTTTTAGTAGTTTGACTGGTCGAGGATTAATACTTATCAACGAAAATAACACACACACAAATGTATATATAATATTTAAGAAATATAATATTTAAGAAACATAAAATAAAGAGACTTAAATAAAATAACAAGTAATAATGCTATCTAGTAAGTAAAACAAAACATTATTTACAGTCAGATATAAATTTGTCTAAACCAAACTATCACACCCCTTTTGTACTTTTTTTTGTATAGGTCCACGATTTAAACCTCTTCTAATAACAACTATTTATACAATATGATATTTTGATGCTAATCTATGTTCATGAAGAATTTCTAACTTGACGAGAAATGGGATAAAATAATATAGTTTAAATAATTGTTCATACTTAAAATTTTAAAATAATCATTTTAGTATAAAACTACCTGTAAATTATAATTAAGATTAAAATGTTATGACCTAATAATATCTTTTAGATAGAAAATAGTTGATACCAAATGGTCGATATCGTTAATGAATTGCATTCGGGTTCTATTATGATAACAGACGAGGTTAATACCAAAATATTTTGATCAATTCATTGTGGTTTACAACCTGAGGAGTGTTTACGTACCTACTTTTGTTCACCTTGAACGATATTAAGCTCACCTTACATTGTTTCATTATGGTGTATCTTTTAGTACAGTCTGTCAAGCTAAAACTGTTACCTTTCAAGGTAGACTGGGTGTACATACACCAAGATACACTTTTTTTTTCATCAATGACTGTTTTCAGTCTGTGCTCTGGGTCAGTATTTTATTCAAGCCATATATTTTCCATTATTAGCCTGCTAGGCCTGTCGTAGCTTCACATGGCCTTTAATCTAACTTCAGACTAGAACAGGTACAACATTTAATTCCCGGCCGTTAATTTATCATTGTGAAAGGGTAAACCCATATTTTCATCAATGATACATTTTCAGCCATGTCGGGAATTAAAACCGGTACCCTTAGCTCAGTAGACAGACACACTACCAACTTAGCTTAGGTGACATATCAACTGAATAAGGCAACTTATTTTACACTCTTTGGCATCAAGATTAAATACAATCGAGTTAAAACTATATAGACATATAGATCTCAGACTTATCTTTCATAAAATATAAATGTTGATGCTTGTTGCAAGAGAAATTTGATTGTTTGTTAGAATTTCACTGACCCATATCGTTAAGAGGGATGGATTGAATGTAAAATACAACCGGTGGTGCTAGGGATTTGAAACAAATAGCGCTCAAGATACAAACTCTGGATCATTTTCCTATTTAAGAGTAATAATTGATTTCTTGATCCAATTAAAACAGACAGCAGAGTTAATATCATTAACTAACTAATCTCTAAGGGCGGTGTCTGTTTTTACACATAGTAAAATATTTGCTCTTCTTTATTTTGTAAGTTTTGAATACTGGTATGAAAATAACAATTTAAAATACAGATTCTTTTTCTATAATTTGATATAGCTGTACATAAAGTCACTTGTATATTAAAACAAATTAAATTGCATAGTTTTTATAATCGTAGTTCTCTAGACAACAGAAATAAAAAGTTAATTCACATTAATGTTTGTGAAATGATTAATAATACCCATATTTTCTCTGCAGGCTATATCATCTCCTTTGTCGTGATAATGGAGTAAAGAGTAAATTCAGAAAACAGAATGGCAATAATTATTTAGATAAATACACTAAAATAACGATTATTTTCTTTGTTCCTAGTAAATTTTCCAGCCGATTTGATATTTAATAAACCTTAATTAACGGTATTTAATTTCTGAAGCGAGATCAAGCGATACGTATTTTATAAAGGTGTATATATTAATTGCACTTACTAAGTGTCAAGTTTTGATTGTTTTTTATGCGCATAATGTAAGAGTGTCATTAAATGACTTTAACCGCACTTGAGTGAATTATTCACCATTAGTAACATTGAGATAGCACGGAATACAATCAAATAATTCGCTGGTACAGTAGTCTATGTCCGGGATCAAATCCGGTCGGTTGTACTGAGGGTAGTTTTACCAGTATTCGTTTTTACACGCGCTTTCCACGCAACTACGGGAACACTTCCTCTAAATAAGATACTCCTCCTCTATTTTTGCCTAATCTAATTGGTGATTTCACTGTGATACACTGCACGTCTGGGTCCACGTGGTTGGACAGCAAACAAAATACCGTTAGAGACATACAGTGGCTAAACTTCCCCTTAAAACAACATATTAAGGGGGTACTCACCTTCCTTCTTCATGCCAGCCTTGAAGCACTTCCTCAGCCTGCAGTAGCGACATTGATTCCTCTTATCCTTGTCCACGATACAATTTCTGCTGAACCTGGGGAGAGAGGCTATATATTATAAATTAACCTGGAAAGAGAGACTACATATTATAACTTAACCTGGGGAGAGAGGCTACCTATTATAAATTAACCTGGAAATAGAGGCTAAATATTATACCTGAACCTGGGGAGAGAGGCTATATATTATAAATTAACCTGGAAAGAGAGACTACATATTATAACTTAACCTGGGGAGAGAGGCTACCTATTATAAATTAACCTGGAAATAGAGGCTAAATATTATACCTGAACCTGGGGAGAGAGGCTATATATTATAAATTAACCTGGAAAGAGAGACTACATATTATAACTTAACCTGGGGAGAGAGGCTACCTATTATAAATTAACCTGGAAATAGAGGCTAAATATTATACCTGAACCTGGGGAGAGAGGCTATATATTATAAATTAACCTGGAAAGAGAGACTACATATTATAACTTAACCTGGGGAGAGAGGCTACCTATTATAAATTAACCTGGAAATAGAGGCTAAATATTATANAAAAAAAACAGGGAGAGTAAGACTACATATTATAACTTAACCTGGGGAGAGAGGCTATATATTATACCTGAACCTGGGGAGAGGCTATATATTATACCTGAACCTGGGGAGAGAAGCTACATATTATACCTGAATCTGCAAGAGAGGCTACCTATTATACCTGAACCAGGGGGAGAGGCTACATATTATTTTAAAAAACAGGGGGAGAGGCTACATATTATTTAAAAAAACAGCGAAAGAGAAACTACATATTATAACTTAACCTGGAGAGAGGCTACATATTATTTAAAAAAACAGGGAAAGAGAAACTACATATTATAAATTAACCTGGAGAGAGGCTATGAGAGACGCGTGTAAGGACAGTACCTGCACGTGTAGAGGTGGTTCTTGCGGACGGACCGCCTGAAGAAGCCCTTGCAGCCATCACAAGAGGCTGCACCGTAATGTTTGCCAGTGGCTCTGTCTCCACAGATGGCGCAATGTTGGCTGAGACCAGAGATGGGACTGGCTTGTAATGTCGCGTGTAGAGACGAGCTGTTGGCCATCTGCAGCTCCGAGTCTGAAACATAGAGCAAGAGATGTTCACAGAGCACCTTCAGTCTTACCTTCACTCATTACAATATGAACATATATTATAATCTACACCATAGTGGAACCAAGGACGGTAGTAGTCTTACCTTGACTGATTACACTATGACCCTATCTTATAAGCTACACCATAGTGGAGCCAAGCAAGGTAACAGTCCTACCTTGACTGATTACACTATGACCCTATTTTATAATCTACACCATAGTGGAACCAAGGACGGTAGTAGTCTTACCTTGACTGATTACACTATGACCCTATCTTATAAGCTACACCATAGTGGAGCCAAGCAAGGTAAGAGTCCTACCTTGACTGATTACACAATGACCCTATCTTATAAGCTACACCATAGTGGAACCAAGGACGGTAGTAGTCTTACCTTGACTGATTACACTATGACCCTATCTTATAATCTATACCATGGTGGAACCAAGTAAGGTAGGATTCTTACCTCTCTTATCAGCTAACCCATGGCACTTGCATTAGTGGGGTATTATTCAATCAATAAAATGATTAAAATAATTAATTAATGAATTCGTAATTTATTTCAGGCGAATATTTTAGTTTCTTCACAACATGGTTTATACACTTGATGGTCTATTTATAAATAGCATCTTCTTACAGCCAATTAAATACCAAAATTACAACTAATTGATCATAAAATATTTTTTTTTGTCTATTAGTAGTATAAGAATGCCTTTAAATGAGTGAAAACTAATTTAAAATATATCTAACGGTATAGTGTTATTTTCTGTGCATTTTAGAGTGATTAGCGCCTTCTCTCTATGCTACCAGCACATTACACATGCGATGTGGGTTGCTGAGACTTCAGGGGTTCTGTCATCTTAAATAAATTGACATTTAAATAACGCGGAGTTGAAACTTAAAATGTCAGTGAGTCAAGACGTCATTATTTATTCATATTTTGTTTTGATGAACGAGTTGGCTTTAAAATCGTAAACAATTTTAATAAATCATTTGTTTACGCTCCAAATAAAATAAAACTTTATTTTCAGAAATGATATGAGTATCTACCGATACCGTGCCTGGTCCAAAATCTCAGCATCATCGTAAAACCTTTTGTTTATTGTACTAGGGGAACCGGGTTCATTTCCCAGCATGTATTATTCGGGAAATTAAGGATTTCCTATCATAGTGATGAATTAACTACAGGGGTACTGGTTGTTGTGTCTGTTATAGAATAAAATGAGTGTTTTTATATCAAGTATTGTTGATGAGTTAGGCTTGTGTAATGTAGCCCATAATTCATTTTTAATTTCTGTCCATCCCTCTTTACCTTTAATAGCCTTGTGTTAAAATGTAACAATTTATTTTTACTACTGCATCTTACTACCCATTCCGGTTGTACGTAGAATATATTTGCCATAGATCTGGTGGTAAGTGATGGATAGCAGAAGATGTAAAAACGGTTAAAAAATAATTAAAAACAAATTGTTTGTTGTGAAAGTTTTGACTGTCAAAATTGACAGCATTTCAACATTTGGTCTTAACAGATCATGTGGTTCGGCGAATGAATACATGATAACTTTTCCTATATATCAGTTACCACTTTTCCTACCGTGGATTGGATGTACAGTAGCCCCGTTGCTTCTTTGGTGCTGAATGACAGCTCACAGCCGACTTCTGACAGTCAAGATTTAGGTATATACCTAAATTTTGACTCTCAGAAGTGACAGCCGGTAAACCCATGTTTTTGCAGATCATATGGTTCGGCGTAGGGATACATAATTTGGTCTGGTAGCTTTTCAAAGCTTTTAACTGTCAGTGTTGAGCTGTCAGTCAGCACCAAACAAGCCATGAGGCTACTGTATGTATGCACTAATTTCGATTATATGTTAGCGATGAGTAGTATGGAAAACCATCTAAAAAACACCCTCATTACACTTGTCCGGGATTCAAACTAATATTATTATTATTAATATTATTAGCACCGCGTCTTACTACCCGTTCGGGTTATACGCACTTACGCTAATATGTAATAATAGGGTGATTGTGAGATGAAATGGAGGATCTACAGTTTAACGTGGGATCCGAACCATGGTGGAGGTCTGGCATTCCTCACATTCACAAGTTATGATTAATACACGTCTTGTAAGAGGGGAAGGAAGGGTTTGGTAAACGGCTAAATCTGTGCTGAGACCAAGGATTGAACCCCGGATCCCAGCACAGAAGTCCGACACCTTACCCCTAGACCACCAGGTCACCCTCAAACTAAGATCTTCCTGCATTCAGCAGTCCAGTATATTGCGATAGTGACGCCTTAGACCCTTCAAACACCGAAGCGGGTCCTTAAAAGAACTGGATTTTTTTCCCCCCACTGCGTCTTACTACCCGTTCGCCATGTCTAGGGATTTTTAACGCTAGGTGGCTATGGATGAGAAAATATAGAATTTATATGCAATATTCCGGCATCTACTTGGTAGGAGGGTGGATAACACTCTAGGAAAATAACACCCTCAATATACCCGGCAAGGATTGAAAACCCGACCCTTCCCGGTCATGGGTGAGCCAGACTTGATGAGTCTGGCATCTATCCCGCGTGCCCACCGATCACAACTGTACAAAGTATTCTGCCAGAGTTTGATTTGAGGGATGTGAGCCATGGTGGTCATGATATATTTGACCTTGACCTTCTTCCCCCCTCCTTCCCAGTAGTGATCACGGCCGGGACCCGTGCCCTTCTCATCCGGGTCATGCTGTCCTGATAACACAACAATATTATACTGCAGTCTACACTAGGGGAAACCTACAGTGACGTCACCGACACTACATTATTACACAGTAGCATTTACTGTGACGTCACATACATATGAAACTGTACAAAATAGCAGCTCATTACCAAATAAAATATTTATTAGGATATAAACTTTTATTTATTAATCTTTCTTCAAATTTAATTTAAATAAAAGGTACGGTACACCGCTCAGACTCATTCTCTCTCTTTCTTATCTTAAAATAAGACTTTACTAAAAAGTAAAAACTCATATGATTTGTTAATACTGTTACTTAGTCTATAGCATTAGGAGCTAGGAACACTTACAGAAAAATGGAAGAAAAGAGGAACATCCTTGTCCACCAAAGAAAATAAAAATTAAATAAATTTTCTAAGACCTGAATTAAATATATATATATATATATATATATAGCTCATAATCTATTGATTTAATAAAAAATATTTTTCAAATAAAAGATTCTTATCTTTAATAGTATTACAACTTTATTACAATGCGGTATTTTTTATCTCATAAAGTTGCGGAGAAATTATGAAAATTGGAAAATTTCCCACATGTAAAGTATCCTCAAAGTAATTTTCATGAAAAAAATTAAAATTTCCATCGTATTAATAATGATACACTGTGCCTATATATAAAATTTAATTAAAATCGCTTAAGTGAATTTTAAGAAAATAGATTTTTTTCTCTTTTGGCCCCTCAATAACTACCCTTAAATTTAGGGTTAGAAATATAATTCCAAAAACCCCTCAGGGGGGACCTCATGAAAGCTCCAGATACCAGGTTTTAGCCCAATCAATGAAATAGTTTCAGCTCTAACCCAAGGTACCAACAGACCATATTTCGAAAACAACTTTTTTTTTTATTTCAAGGGGTCATGAAACGTCGACATTTATCAAAATCTAAAGTTCGAATTTTGACGATCACAATACTCTCTCTCCGAGGTATCGATAGAAAGTAATAAATGCAACACACACATAATGAGACCGACATGACTAGGTTTAAATGCATTGAGAATGTTTAACAATCATATTAACACCTTAGGGACCTAGTGTATTTTAAGTTAGTTCATAAGATGTATATGATCGGGGGTGAGATTAGTGAAATTTGTGAACTTTCAGAATTTATTTCATAAAGTGGTTAAACTGTGGGAAGGTGATTCTCAAAATATAAGGCTGACGCTATCAGTGAGTCGGTTTATAAGATCACCTTTCCTAAGTTTCACGGTTAAAAACACTTGTTCGCATGAATATGAGGATGCAAACGTTGCCATGTAATTTTTGTCATGATTTACCAAGTTTTAAAATGTTGATATTAGCATGGTTTTATAAAAATCAATTTTTTGTCGTGTTTTAAAAAGTCCGTTTCACAACTCAATCCATTTAAATTATTTATCCCGCTGGCCAGATTGAACACACCGGCCGTATTCGGCCCGTGGGCTGTAATTTACCCCTCCCTGACATAGAATACAGACCAACGGTCGCCCCAATTTTCACTATGGGAGCAAAAATTTACTTTTATATTAGTCTCAAAGGCCAAAAATAAAGAGATAAAATATAACAAAGTTGCGAGTCTTATATTCATTGTCACCATTCATCCCATATTTTATGTTCCAGCAGTCCCGTAGTTTCAGTAAAAATGCAGTTTTTGACCCTATTTTTTTTATAAAAACTTAAGTATAGCTTAAACATTGGTGTCAATCAAATCCTCTAATCAAGTTCGAATCATTGGATGCTATTGTAGGTAACAGACATTCGGATAAAATAAAAATTACCTGTGGGCAACAATGGCGCGTCTCAGCGTATTGTTAGTTTTGTTCTGTCTCTTATGTTCTGTGCGTTTGTTGGTTGCATCATACTCATGCCGCATACCTACATTTTTATTTTATATCTTTAAAAGTCTTAAGCCTCAGTTTTAAAATGCCAAAGAAGCGAAGGTGCATATTAAATGATGATCTCCAAAAATAATTTGAATTCATTGAACTCGACAAATGGTGTCGTGATAAAACAAAAGTTGTATGTCAACATTGTAATGTAGATATCTTCCGTTGCTTATTGAGGTAGGAGCGACATCAATCAACATCTACGTAGCCAGAAACACAAGGATGTTGAGATAACTTTGAGTTTGGTTGGAAACATCAGCTCGTTTATTGCGAGACGTGGTGATGGTGAAAGTGACAAAATTATAGTATGAGAAACTCTTTTTGCCTATCATCTGTGCATCATGATCAGAATTTTTGAACAAATGACTGCTTGATATAAATTGATAAAGAAGATTTATGAACAGAAACTTTCTTCATAGCGTAAAAAGTCGGAAGCAATAGTTACCAACTTTTTATCATCATATATACTGGATGAAGCAATAATGGATTTGAATAAAACTAAAAATACTACAGTATGTTTAGATGCATCAAATAAAAAATACATCAAACTGTTTCCGATTAATGTGCAGTAATTCAAATTGTGGTGTTCAAGTAAAAAATTATATACTGTATTTCCTTACCTGGTAAAACATCCGACCTAGAAATTGCTATGTTGAAGGGAGTAATTGATAAATATTCCTTACAAAACCAGATAATTGCTTTGTGTGCTGATAGTACCAATACAAATGTTGGTGGTTGCCCCAGAGTTGGTAAAAATAACGTGTGGCGAAAATTTGAAATTATTCTGAAATGAGATATTGGTATTGGTTGTGGGGCACACATTATACACAATTGTCTCCAGTGTGCTGTCGATTGCTCACCAATCGATTCTGAATGTTTTGTAGTAAAAGTATGCGAATAGTTTGATACACACACAGTAAAAGTTAAAGAACTTAAAAACTGTTGTTGTTTTGCAGGAAACAACTATGCTAAATTGTGGGATCGTGGGAGTAAAAGGTGTTTTCATTGGGCCCATCAATTAACAGAATTTTAGGCATGTTTGATGGACTTCGCTTATATTCTCTTTCTCAAGAAAAATTCCCTTCCATGTTGCAGAGATTGTTTGAAGATTCCTGTTTGAGCCTGTAGTTATCATTTTCAAGGGATCAAGTGTCTACATTCCAAACATATATTAGCTTCATTGAAAAAATATACTATTTCAGCTACGGAAGAAGCCATGAACATTGAAAATCTTGTGAACATATTATAAGTCAGAAAAAGGTAACTTTTGTAACAAGTGATGTCAAAAATAAACTAAAATTGTTACTAAACTCAGGGGGAATTAATTAGGTTAAGTTTTTTTAAGTGGTTCAGAACTTCTATGAAATATGCCTAGAATATATAAAAAGTAGAAGTCCAGCTTAGGAAGTAGTTATAAATTTAATTGGCTGCTGCTAAGGAAGAATGGGAAGAAATACAGGACCGTATGAAGGAGGAAATGATCACACGGACAAAAACAGATGAAACTCACGTATTTGGTCAGTGGGCCCTCATAATAGCTATAGTTATGAGGAGGTTGTATGCATGGAATGAAGAAAATATTTTTGTATCTGATAGATGGGGGCAAATATTTCCTGAAATGAGTGAAAATTGTTAAACTTTTCAGGATTTTTGTAGTGTAAGTAAAGTTTATTCTTTGTTTGCCTGGAAGTACAGCAGTCGTGGAAAGAATATTTTCTATTATGAATAGCATGTGGTCTAAGGATAAATCTATATTGTGTCGAATCAATGAGACTCATGCTAATTGTAAGACCAAATAGTAACATGGAGTGTGATAAGTTTTACGACAAGGTATTGAGGAAAATCTAAATTTGTTGCGCAAAGTAAGTTCATCCAAAAAAAATACTCATGGTATGATCAGGATGAAATGCAGCCCCCATCTACATCCCCCTAAAACTTTTGGTGTGGGCTCTGTGAAGAATGATTGTAAGCTCACTAGGTTTATGTTAATGTAATAAAAAAAAGTTTAATGTTTATTTTTGTGTAGAAAATATTTTTTTTTAGCTTGACCTTTTTCCATCTCCCTTCCCCCCCTCACTCGTCCCGCTTTTGTCTCAATAAATTATGGTCATCCTGCTAATATTCGAGTATAAATTGAGACGTTGAATATATTCTACTTATTAACAATATGCTATAAGCTATATTTGATGTCCTCTCTCCTCCATTTCAAGATTATCCAAATAGCAATGACTTATTTATAAACTTCACTGGTACAGTTCTCTATAACTGGCATTTGAACAGACATAAATAAGTGACCGAAAAGTACAACTTACAATAAATACACGCCGTGACAGATATCGGTTGTTAGTTTCTAAATTAATAAAATATACATGACGATTTGAACTATTATTATTTAATCTTGCTTTACAGTGTCAAATTATTGGAAAAAACTCAGATGATGGATAAATAGCGCCAGGGGCTACATATGGTCCACAAGTCGTAGATTAGAGACCCCTGGATGTCCTGTTACGCCCTCAGGAGATTACCAATAATGAACATGACCAGTACGACACAAATTGCCATTGTGATATAATCATTCTATCACTGATTATGTCCTAAATATGACCTCAAATAGACTAGGACGTCACTTTGATATCACTAATCGTGTCCATAACGTTAAAACTAATTTATTTTAAACATTTTACCTTGGAAAACTATTAGCAATCTCCCGCTTCGGTGGCCGGATGGTTTAAGGTGCTACTTTCACAGCTCTAGGATCGAATCTCAGTCGGGTGTACTGAAAGTGGGTTTTCCAAAATTGTTTTCCACTTTCCCTCACGAAAATATTCGGACACACTTCTTGTAAAAATATAACTTTCCTAATCCCTAAAACCATAAGCGTAGTTAGTACATAAGTGTATAACCCAAATGGGTAGTAAGACGCGGTGCTAAAAAATATAATATTTTTTCTATAAAAATAATTTTTCTTCTACTCTAGTGTGTTAGGGGTTAGGGAGGGTGTGTTTAGAGAAAGTGTACTCAAATTCGTGTAGAGGGAGATTGGAAAACTCCTTTGGATAAAATACCCTCAGTACACCCGACTGGGATACGAACCACGGTATCCAAGTCATTGACAGTCCAGCCTATTTCAAGAGTGACGGCATATACCATTCTACCAACTAGACGAGTTTTTTACTCGAATTATTGTTAACACGATTAATTTTAGTTCATGATTTAAAATATTAACGTTCACATTCAAGAGTTAGTTTGTTTTATTTGAAGTACTAACGTGCACTTTCTGAACTGACTAGTCATCTCAGCACACGACTTAACAACTAACTTAAATCTAGAACAGAAACAAGATCCAGCCCTCCGGCCGTTAATTCCATAAAGTTAAAAGGGAGACCGTCATTTCACCAATGATACATTTTTTTTAAGCCATGCTTGAAATCGAACCCGGGACGCTTAGCTCGGCAGGCAGACATGCTGCCTACTGAGGTAAGATATCTAACAGTCCATTTCTTACATTGTGCAAAGATTTCTATTATCCAAAATAATTACAGTTAAATAAATAAAATAAAACATGATTGCTCAAAGCTGCGCCCTTTTACCAACTATAGTCTTCGTATAATATTCTGTTTTGTATTGTAAGGAATTTCTTCTCGGGGTTATTTGAAGCTCAGCTCTGGCTCTTTTAAGAAATGGAGACAGCACTTGGGGGAAGCTAGGGCATGGACCGGGGCTCCCAGGATCTTCAAAGAGAATTTCCATTTGTTTTGTCCCTGCTGGTGGTCCTGATGGGACAGGGCGCCGAGCTCTCGCTAAAAGCAGTCCCTCTGTCCCGTGACGTGCTTGATTGTTTGGGACAGTTTCCGGCAAACTTTCAGCCCCATAGCGCGGGGACACCATTTATTACAAATAAATAATGGAGTGGATATGGCTTGCTAGTGTGTCTTCAGACGTGGGTTTTATTCTGTGTCGTGGCGTTGAGTGTTTCCAGTGTAAGCAGAGCTTGTTTAAACTGTACACGTGACACATTTTCTCCCACTCTGTCCCCATTTGACCAATCATACATAGACTTACTATTCTGGCGACACACCACTAGTTTTTTTTGTCCGTGCTCGCCTCCTACTACCCATTCGAGTTAGGGAAAAGTAGGGTGTAATAAATACCCAAGATACCACAATTGCCTGGAGGGAGGATGGGAAGAACATTTCAATAATCCCTGCTGATATTCTAAGCTTTAAAAGTGCGTGTTCCGATCAGTATTCAAACTATCAATATAATTCTCTAATAAAATAGATATGAGGAAGGTAGCATATTAAAGGAAATATAATCGCATTAGCGTGGAGGGAGAGTGTAAAATCTTTCCAGAAGAGCTATCCTACATCCCCCACTCCCCTGTGCCGGGATTCTAACCTATACATACCGGACATCAAGCAAACTAAGACTGTAAATGTTTGACACCTTAGCCCACCTCCCCACTGACTCAGGTAATTTGAAATGGAAACAAGACTTGAGTTTTGAACAATTTTATTTGTCATGCTTTTGTGGGCAGTGGCGGCCATTAGCGTCCAATCCTAAATTAACTATGGGACAGCTTTAACCAGCCCCAGAGCACCTAGTGATTGAGAATGCAAGGACGGAGGGATACATGATTGAATCTTACCAGACATTGAATCCGAGACCCTTTGTTTAGTAGACAGACGCTCCGATTACAAGGCTGGTGTGTGTTACAGTGGTGTAGTATTTCTAAATAGACCCCACTAATAGACCTTGCTCCACGTTACCAATTATGTGAGGTCATCGCGTCTCATTACTTGTTTGGGTTGTACGCTCTTGTACTCATTTCGAGAATGGGTGAGGGATGAGGAAGATTGAATTATAGGAAGTGTATCCACATTTGCGTGGAAACAGGGAACTATTAATAAAACCCACCCATAGTACAACTGACTGATTTAAAAGTGAGAGACCCGCTTTGGTGGCGTCATAGTTTAAGGCGTTACTCTCACATTAGAATAGACTGCCGAGGATGGGAAGATAAGAGTCAAAATCTCAGTCAGGTAGATTAAGGGTGGTTTTCACTAAATTGTTTTCCACTCTCCCTCCACGCATATGCGCATACGCAAATAGCCTCATACCCACCTCGGTGGCGTAGTTTGCTAACGTGCTTGTCGTGTTGAGCTCGGCCGCTGAGGATGGGGAGGTCGAGGTTCGAATCTCGGTCGGGTGAACCGGGGGTGGTTTTTCCTAAATGGTTTTCCATCTCTCCCTCCACGCAAATGCGGGTTCACTTCCTCTAATTCAACCTTCCCAATTCCTAATACATTAGCGTAATTAGTACTTAACGCGTATAACCCGAACGGGTAGTAAGACATGGTGCTAAACATAGGTGACAGCTGCAACTCATATGACCTGACGTATGAATACATGTAAGTATATCTAGTAACAGTTGTAATTATCAAATAAGGCTCGTTCTATGAAAATTGAACTGTAATAATTGATTTTATATCCGTGTATACAAGCAGCTAACATCTTCAGCCCCATCCAGGAACGAACCAAGGACCCCTGGTCTTGTGATCGACCTTCCTAGCCCCTCTTGTCACGAGGATGATTCACTATTCTGACCGAAAGAGCCATGACGCAGCACTTAAAAATCTCATCCCAAGTGTTTTTATCGGTTTTGAAGTACGGTCTAGTTGTCGCGGGCCATAATTTCAGAATTCCGGATCCTCGCTTGTTGGAAGATAGACATTGATCGCAAGGGCGGGCGCCAGGGAACATCAAAACCCGCGGAGAAAAACCCGGAGGGAACAAAAGGGTCGTGAGAAATATAAAGTTTCGCGCGTTTCATTTGATGTCTGCGTGTGTTAGCATAATAAAACTATTCCCTGTATTATGGTCGCAGTAACGACACGGGAGTCGATCACGTGTTTATTACAGCTCTCTCTTTGTATATTTGTAAACTATTCCCTGTATTATGGTCGCAGTAACGACACGGGAGTCGATCACGTGTTTATTACAGCTCTTTCTTTGTATATTTGTAAACTATTCCCTGTATTATTGTCACAGTAACGACACGGGAGACAATCACGTGTTTATTACAGTTCTCTCTTCGTATATTTGTAAACTATGCTAGAGGATACTATAGTCGTTGTCTTCACCACGTCCGGGCTATACGCTTGTGTACGAAATACGATAATATGCTTGGTAAGAGAAAGGATGAATTTAAAGGAAGTGTACCTTCATTTGTGTGTGGGGAGAGTTTATAGCCATTTAGTGAAAACCACCCTCAGTAAACTTGACCCGTATTCGAACCCTGATCTCTTCGTCATTGGCAGTCCAGTATATTGAGAGTGTGACACCTTAGACGAAGGATGGTAAAGCTATGGAGCGCGTGCCATTTGAATACGATTCGGGTAGTTAGCCGACATTAAAAAAAACTTTTCCAGCGTGTTTTAATTTCCTGAAGTCAATATATGAAAAGCCATGTCATGCATCAGTTCAATTTCATGTCTCAGTAAAGTTTATCTAGTCAACGCCTATAAATCATATTGGATTGTACTTAAGTTCATCTTGTGTGCTGTTGAAGACAACTAATTTATGAAACAAACATAAACATCTTGGCTATCAAGATGCAACTGTTTCAAAATAATATATAAAAGAATTAGTATATTCTTGATTTTAACATAAATATCAATTTATTGATCCCCCCATCCCCCAAGGTGTTATTTTCATTGTCTTTCTTTAAGTTATTGAAATTAATATTGTCTAATACACTCACTTTGACAATTCAATAAATTGTCCTTCTTTAATGTTATAGCATTACTAAAATAATTACAATTTGATTTGAGTAATTCATAACATTTCAAAATAATCAATATTGTTAAAAGTTCATTGAGGTCTAAAGTGACACACTGGTCGTAAAATTGTCGCCATCCTTTCCTTAGACCATGTGGCCACTGCTCTTGGATAATTAACATGTGTTCCGTCCTCTTACCAATCTAATGCTGGTGCATCTATTCTTAATCAGACCTAAATCTCCCGTCATGAGATTATATCGTTAACAGGCGCTGTGTTAAACGTATCTGTAAAACAATGCTAATATTAGATACCATATCAAGGTCAGCCGTTCGTTGGTTATGTTCACAACCATATTATCTTTTTTTTTACGAAACATTGTTTGCAATTCATTCAGTTGATGTGACGTTCTGCCAACTGTCGCGCACTACAACATCATATTTATACCAAAAGAACAAACATATGTTTCAAATATAAATAGTGCTCCACATATTATTTATTCTGCGAAATAATATTCCGATTTTAGCTGTTTGAAAATTATTTTAAAATTGATTTATTTCTTGATAAGTCTTTAAATAACATAATTACTACGAATGTAGCTATGTGAATGATCACAGGTATGCTCAAGATAAAGGATATTAACTGGTATCCTCGCCTAGAGAAGTGTTAATCAACACAACCAATCAGACATATAGTGAAAATGAATTAAAACGGCCATGTTTTATCGGAAAACTATGTCATAAAAATCAGAACTATAATACACTAGTTGAAGGACCTGGGTCATTCTTAGTACCGCGTCTACTATCCGTTCGTGTTATACGCTGGTGTACTAATTACGCTAGTAGTTTAAAGGATTAGAGAAGCTGTATTTATAGGTAGTAAGAAAATATTTATTATGTTTAAATCGAATACATAATACATTGATTTATTCATTATTCCCGAGAATAAGTGTTCGGGGAAGTTTGAACTAGCTCAGCGCATACTGTTGAGAACTACAACATGACATGTGACCGGCGACATATCATAATAGGAAGTATCCCGCTTCACTGGCCGAATGTTCTAAGAGAGTTTTTTTCCAAACTAATCTCCGAGAAACCCTTGGGCATCACCATTGCCATTTTATGCTCCGTGAGGCAATTTTAGAAATATTTTTATTATTTTTTCACAATAAAAACTAGCAGCAGTAATTGGGATTGCTAATCTTTTTACAAATATGAATGAAGAAGATTTGCCAAAGGTGCAGCCAAAACATTCCAGATATTTTGTTTGTTTTATACTTTAATGTTTGTAAAATTTAAATGTCGTTATTGAATGTTCATCATATTAGTGTTAACAATAATTAGGAGTGCTCCAGCATGCAGCAAGAGCTACTTTGGTCTAAAAAGTTTGAGAACCAGGGTCTCTAAACCTTGTTAGTTCTACCGAGGGTGATTTTTTTAAATTGTCTTCCAACCTCCTTCCACGCAAATGTGGGTAGATTACATCGAAAAATGCTTCCTTCCTCATCCATACGCCATTAGATTAAACATGATAATGTATATACGTATAACATGAACAGATAGGAAGACGTGGTGATAAATGGCTTAATAACAGGAAGTTCCTTTTAAACAATACAAAACATATGTTTGTGGTTGACAGTAATAACATTTTATCAAATTATTATAATTCTATCGGTATTGATATTATCCATCAAAGTGGACATATATGCACATCACATGATTTGAAATATTAGAATGTGAAAAATATTTTTTGTAAAATGTATAAATGTCAAATATGTTCTTCCTATCACGATATTAGTTCCAATTGATACTTACATTAAATATAGAATTTATCAATTTTCAAAATAAAAACTTAAAATACTATATTTATCTATACTTAATATAATATCCCCAAGGTATTAAGCAAAGGATTACACGTGGGTCGTTTTTAATCCCAATAAGTATATTAATCTCATTTACTGCTAACAAAATATTTTACCCTTAAAACATTTTATTGGGGTTTCAATAAATAAACTGATAAATACAAGATTATGCATCAGTCGAGGTAATCTGGGGATCAAATATAATGACACGACATAATATGAAAGCTACCTCATTTATACGACATCGCTAGTTAAGAGAACAAAAGACCTCGCTCACTCCATGTTTTTATCTTTACTACATTCTTAACATTTCTCTTTGGATTTCAAGTTGAAATATATCTTTGTCATTTCTCTTTTGAGTTGAGAGTTAAAATATCTCCTATAATTTCTCCTTGGATTTGAATTTGATATTTTTCCTTGGTGTTCAAGTTAAAAAGAAAAATAATAAATATTATATTCAGTGGTAGCCTACATTTTATTCATAAAGAATACCCGTTCTTCAAAACGGTTTAACACGCCAGTATCTCAATATAATTTTTGTCAACATTTAAAAAATTAAAAGTGAAAAATATTTAAGCTACCCCCCATATTGGAACGATTTAAAGAATGTTCCCCCAAAATGTCACTAAACTTACTTGTTAAGCATATTTGTCAATCATCGTGGAACAAATATAAAGACAAACAGACGAAATTCCAAATGGTCGAGTTAAAATAAGACCACACAACGCTGAGTGAATTGTGTTTATTTGAATTGCCCAAACTAAGATGTTACAAAATACAAATCGTTACGGAAAACTTGTGAACATTTATTTGTTGCAAATAATAATGGTGCCAGTATGATTGGCGCGAGGATTCGCACCCCTGATTCGTAGCATGGAAGGCTTGGACTACTGGTTTCCCACCTTCTCCCCAAGCTAATGTTTGTAAACTTGCTTCTAATTGCAGGGACGTCACAAGGGTTTCTTGCACCACAGGCGAGACTGCACCCCAGTAGTTTCTGTACCATACGTAGCCATAACTACCCTATTCATGATTCATATCTAGTATGTGTCTATTTACTATATATTATTACGAGGTTTGCTGGTGGCCGGGGTTCAATCCTCGGTCGCGGCAAAGATTTATCTGATTGCCAAACCCTTCCTTCATCTCTGACAAGACATCTTGTGAATGTGGGGAATGCCAGGCCTCCA
>CABFOW010003658.1:37088-70369 GCA_902141385.1 Timema californicum | reverse complement strand
ACCAACATTACTGACTGCTGGGAATCATTGTCAGCGTGTTTGTGTTTTACTCAACCACTCCAACTAGAGGAATATTCTCAGACCAACATTACTGACTGATGGGAATCATTGTCAGCGTGTTTGTGTTTTACTCAACCACTCCAACTAGAGGAATATTCTCAGACCAACATTACTGACTGCTGGGAATCATTGTCAGCGTGTAACCACTCTTATAGTAGGTACTTAATCCAAGGTTACATAATAAGAAATATAAATATCAGAAACATTATATACATAATCTAAGGTAGAAGGATGATAAGGTACAATTTCAAGAATGTATATCTTCAAACTGGAATAGAGAATCATCTTCTAGTACACCTGGTAGGAGCTAATCCCATCTTGCTGGTTCAGAGTGAGACGTGGTAACCACTCGGACCATCCTAGGACTACAACAAACTAATCGTGTGGATTGTTATAATTTAATTACACTATGGGACAAGAATGATAAAGGTAGGATTTAAAGTATATCTGCCGAAATTTACTTCGAGGCACCGGATTTTAAGCCCAACCTCCTCGTCACCAGCAAACCAGACTAAACGAGCCTGACGCCTACTCCGCGAGCTCACTGAGGTGTATTTTAAACATTTTAATTTTGAAGAAAATAGCAAAACTGATATAATTTAATATTATTAAATATTTAAATATTTTAAAGTATGTTTCACGAAAATATATCTAAGAAAATCATTAATGATAGTTAATAAAGATCTGGAAACTTTGATCAATTAATTATCTTATTTTAACAAACAAATTTTAATGTCCTATACATTGAGGATTTAAGAGGAATAATATATATGTTCAAACCATACAAAGCTTAAAATAAGTTATTAGATGTTTATAGACGATGATTAATTCAATTCATCTAAACTGTGTACGGTTAAATCTAAAAATAGGATATGTTAATTTAAAATTTTAAATCAAATGAGTGCAAGAAATTGTTCTTTAAAATTGCATAATTCGTGATAAAATATGTTTAATGAACGAAAAGTATTAGTCCAAATGGAAAAATAACTACTTGTAATAATCATCAATAAAACATTTATATTCCAAAATAAATAATATTTTGTACTAATTAATCCCACTTTATTTTGTACAAAATATTTTCCCAAACAGATTGAAAGAAGGTTAAAAGTATTGTTAAAACTTTCATGAAAGCCTCAAGTACTTTCACAAGTATTTTGTAAATAAAAAAAAATCGACCCATTTTGAGTTGACTTCTGATTTACCCTTTCAGAACCAACTCTTCCATGATTAACATTCGATTTTTGTTCACTTTTGTTGTTTGAATCTCGTCTGTTATTGCCGGTTGCTTCCTACCCATATTTTTTATTCGAATCCATGGAGAGGGGAGAGAGTATTCCTGCTCTCGCTCACTAATGGAACGCAATTTTTAGCGAACAAAAAGGATCTGCGTAATTAAAGGACTCTTTTGAAACTCGCGCTGTGTTTTGGGGGTAGAGGGGGAATTTGTGCACGCATACACACACACATATACATAGCTCAATAAAGCTATGCGTTTATGAATAGAGCCAATATTGTAAAATCTGTCAATACCTGAAGTGACGCCGTTTGAAAATTCTGTGCATCTATTTGAGCCTCGAGTAATAAACGAAATATTGTAATCCGTGTGTAAAATATTCTATTTTACTATACATTCAATGACAAACAATTACACAAGGTGTGTATCCCCATTCTCCACGTCTTACCACCCACCCTCGATATCCCCATTTTCACACTAGTGAGTGGGGTAGGGATGAGAAAGGTGCAGATTTAGGGGTAGTTTAACAGCATGTATGTGGCGGAATAATGGAAAAACATGTATGTACACCCAAACGTCATTCGGCCTCAAAGTCTCCGCAAAATCAGTCAAGAATATTTTGAAGCCTTTTATAATGTTACCAGCGAAGGTTTAACAAAAATATGTGCTTGTTCTTTCTCCATTTAGTTTGAAATACATGGCCTAGTAGAACATGACATGCTTGATTAACATTACTCATATTGACTTGGATAATCCAAGTGAATAGGATGAGGATGTGGAATTGTAATAATATCCTGTAAATTCCTGTCACTATGGTTGCTACCCCCATCGTTTACCAAGAAAACCCCCGTTTATTGGTATTAGCTCTATTATACAAGCGCATAACAAATTAGAGAACTTAATTTTAAAATATTGTATTTGAGAAATATTACATTAAACTATGAACACGATTTTACATCAGACCATGACTTACAAACTAATATAACCCAAAGCATCAAAATAAGTCAAATGTTGATGGTATTGATTAAGCTAGGATTGAACAGTATTACTAGGACAAACCCAATAACCAGACCATAATTAATCTGCTGGTAAGTGAATGGTAGTAAAACATATTTTAGATTAATACCTTTTCATTATTGTACAGATTACGACTACGGGAGCATTAGGTCAGCAAATACATGCTCTACTTGATAATACAGGATGGTAGATAGCAACATTAGCCTACCAGTCTAGTATCAAGGGCTGTGGGAATCATGTTTGTGGGTTTTATTAGAACACAGACACAAATAGTTGCATTCTATTTGTCATCATCTGGGTTTGAAACACAGCACAAGCTCCTGTCCATTCAGTCACCTGACTGGTTGGCAGTGCGAACTCCAACCAAGACATGATCAAGATCTCGTCGTGTATTTCCACAGCCGAATGTAAGGTTACATTTTCCTGGTGTGAAGAAGGTTATTCTCCATTCAAAATGAAACAAAAACGGGGGAAACTGGGAGAAGGNTGTAAGGTTACATTTTCCTGGTGTGAAGAAGGTTATTCTCCATTCAAAATGAAACAAAAACGGGGGAAACTGGGAGAAGGAGATCGGAAGATAGTCATTTCCTCACAACACAGAGATGGTGGTAGCGTGGCGTAGTTCCTGACTTACACGAGTACAGTACAAGGCAACACCATGTAGCCAATATGATTCTCAGCCTCTTGTACCACTCATAGACTGCCTGCGCCTACCTCGCGTGTTCAGCAGGGAATACTTCCAGAGACACTCTAGTGAGGAGGACCACCCTATGAGGTTGAAAAATGGGCCATTGACAAGGTCAGAGTGTTCAGGAAAAATCCCTTTTCATGCAACATTTCCAGATATGTATTATTATTATTATTATTTAGTATAGTGCACTAGCATTGATGAGCAGTTGAACTAAATGTCGAGCTCATCCTGTCTGGTTTGCCGTTCGTGTGGAGGTTAATGTGTTAACCCTCACCAAGTGTACTGTTAGGATTAACATTGATGTTGAAAGTTTCATGCTCGATGTTTGATGGTCAATAATTTTCTGCACTCGATACATTGTGTCGATGTCCAAGGCACCAATATACAGGGTGTACCGAGTGTTCTAGACATAATTTGAAAATAAAAAACTAGTATACACAATAAGGATATGTGGAACCGTACTGGAGTTGCAGCCACATGACTTACAGGCAATAAAAATACCAAATGTACTGTACATTCCGTTCATAATATCAACCACCTCCACATGTACTATTCAACCTGTCTGGAACATTTTTACCATGGCATGCTCCTACTGCATGTAGTCAAGTTCGTTTATGAGGCCATTGGTGGCTTCGGTTATCACCTGTATTAACTGTTCTCGTGTTTCTGGTTACCATGTATTGTATCTCAGTAATGTAATCAAATTAACTCAATGTTTGGTGATTTGGTATACCAAACGATTTGTATAACACGCTGGTGGAGTTTGTTTGTAACGTCACGGTACACCCTGTATATTAAACGACCAACTGTGGTTGTTCTAACTATAAAATGAAGACTATAAATTAGCATGTATACTCTTCAAAGAAGTTTATTTTACTGTGTATATTATGTTATGAATACAATTTGTTTTGATTGATACTGTAGGTATAGATTAATTTATTAAAAACGCACATTAATTACAGTTATTTAATTGCTTTCAAAAAACTCGTAAATTATTATATTATTATACATCTATCGATGTTTCGTCGATGAGGATTTTTTTCACATCGATGTTAAAGAATTGGATAGTAAGACGAGAAGCAAAATAAAAATTATTTAAGGTAAAGTTTTGTGAAAGCTACTTTTGTATTTCCATTGATTTAGCTCAAGTGATTTTAAGTATGTAGATCTATATATGCTCTCACATTCAAAGTGATTCAAATTCAACCCAACTGTCTCTTCTTTCTGATCCTACCAGAAGCGGGAACAGTTCCTGCCGTTCCGGCACAGTCCTTACTGCGTGTCGTCATGACGCTCCAGGATGGTTCTTAGCGTCCTTAGAGACGAGGGGACGTAATTAGCTACCAACTCAAGTGGAATAAAGTTTTCTTCATTAATTACGAGTGAAAGATGTTTATAAAAAACTGCGCTTCTGCCTTAATGATCATGACGCGCCTTAACGAGCCTAGCTTACTATACTACCTTCCTTACATGGAGGGTTGCTGTGTTTTTTTACCGGTAAAATGTTGAACAGTGGTAACATGTCTCGTATATTGAAATGAGCTTTTTAATGACATTTGCGATGCCATTAATGCCGGCATCAACAGACAACCACGTGTTACCATCTTGTGTTCTAATATTTTCTCTCAGTTGAATTGTTATCACGTTTTGCTCACATGCGAGTGAAATTGACCACTAATAAGAGGCATGAGAATCTCCTCTGCATCCTATAATACTCTCTGAATGATGGAGGCACACATATACTTGGTGTCCATCGTGTAAAATATATTAACCCATTATTTAAAGAAGTCAGACCCTCTTAGCTAACAGCCCGCCTTTTGACTCTTGGTCTAATAGTCACAACGCCCCTGGCTACTTATATAGAGGTCCCGGGTTCGATTCATGGAGGTACTATACAGGATGTTTTAGTAAACACATGCAAAAACTAAGCAAGATATAAGGGATGCTCTACCGACCATTTCGAGATAGGGAACGTGTGGTCTGCGAGGCCAGCTAAGGGGGATATGGCTCCAAGCATGTGGTAACACTGTTACTGATATCCGGTTTATTTACAGATGATCATTAAGAGTAATTTATTTACATTTATCTGTAACATTACGTAACAAGTATTACTGTACAGTATACCATATCATTGACAAACCGGAGGAAATCTACCATTTCGTACCTCACAACAATTGCTCAAAATGACGGCCACACACCCCAATGCAAGCATGACATCGCCGTACGAGATTTTGCCGTTCAAATATTCCATGCGTGATGTGAATCACATCACATGCGACGACAATCCTGGCATCCAATTCCAAGTCTGTGTCCACTGGGGTATCCTACACAACTGATTTGAGGTATCCCCATACGAAATAGCCTTCAGGCTCTCCCCCACGTGCTTAGGCCCATATCCCCCTTAACTCGCTTCACAGACCACACGTTACCTATCTCAAAATGTTCGGTATAGCATCCCCTATGTCTTTTTTAATTTTTGCACGCTTTCACTGAAACACCTGTATGCATTAATTATGAAAAAGGAATTGTTCCTATAGTCACCATGGTCTAGTTAATTAGGCTTAAGCTAGGCTTAGATTTCCACTTTTCACCCCTTCATAATCACTATCAAAAGTTACCTCATTGAAGGTAGCATATAGACAACCTACAGTACCCTGGGAAAAGTTATTTTCCCATAAACAGAGCATCTAAAAATCTTCATACACAGTGACTGAATTAAATACTGCATATCTAAAAGTCAAATTTTATACAATACGCTGAAAAAAATAGTGCCGGATTAAGGTATGAGCCTTAGGAGTTTCAACAGTTCAGGGTACTCCACAAGATGGAGGGCCTCCAGAAATTTAGCTAAAAGTTATTTCATTTATGAATGCTGAATCAAATAATAAGTTATCTAAATTAAATATTTAGAACATGTTCAATTAATAAATTATATATATGTATATAGTAAGTATACATTTTATTAAAAAAACTTTTAAAATACTACTGAGGGGTCTCTCCCATCCCCTCACACTACTCTCCCTAGGCCAGGGTGAACACACTATACAATTTAAATATACATTTATATTAATCTGAATTTTTTCCCAAAAATATATTATTCTTAGTGTATTATAGTAAGCAGAATTTAGTTTCCTAACAGTAATAAATACAACTGTTGTCTATACTAATAATCATCAACTAAGCAATGACCTTATCAAATAATTTGAATAAAAAATAAAAAGTGATCAATATGAAATATGAAGGAACATGACTTTCTCAACACTTTGGCCGACTCATAGTTGTAAAAAAAAATCAGGTCTTGAAAAAATAAAGTATAAGAAGAGCTAAGTCTGACTTCCTAAGAAAATTGGCCCATTGTTTTGGAATTACTGAAGAAAACAAATTTCCTTATCTTTTCAAGCTTCTCCTGGTCCATTGTTGAGTGTAAGCCTCACAGGCAACAATGGTAGTCCCAGGTTGTCTGACTAAGCCTGGCAGAAAGAATGGCGGAAGAAGAAAGAAAAGTAGGTTCAAGAAGATAGGAGATTCTTCGCTTCTTTTTTTTTCTAAAGGAGGAGATAAAAAAAAACACAAGACTATGAGAAGAAGAGTAATTCTAGTCGGGGTTCTCACGTCTGCCAAATCAACTATAAAATAGACTATGTGGTTTTCCTTTTGTAGTTCACAGTGACAAAAGCTTTGAAAGATCAATGAAGATTGATTAACAGGCAGAAAGGAGATCGGTGGTAGCACACATTATATTATGATTTGGTTTTGTTGCGGGGGAAATCAGTGGGGAATACATTACTCAATTGATGGATATTTATTTTCTAGGTGTTGTCGCCACTTTCTTTCAGAATAGTTTTCTGGTATAGAACATTCACGGTAGGAGAGGTGGTATTTAACAGCTAAGAAAAGTTAACATTATATCCAATTCGCCAAACCATATGATCTGCAAGGCCATAATGTTGATGTGTTTTTACCTTTGTCAGTCAGAACATTCACACAGACACACAATTAATTTTAATCTAATAACAGTTTTTACATAATTTAAACTCAAACTTATGAAAATTAATGTGTGGATGTTTCTTTTTTGTAAAAGTGGCGTTTATGTTTCACTTGAAAAATGCTTTTCAAACGAGAGCTTCTAAAATGTGGCGTACTCCACTGAGATCAAGATGACAAACCAACCGACCCAAGGGTGGATGATGACGTCATACAATACGTCAAGTTATGAAAATATGTATTAGTTTTGATGCCTGTTATAAGAAGATACAAGTTTGAACATAATACTTTTTAATTAATAATATTCCAAGTACTATAATATCTCTTGTTACCACAACCGTTAAATAAAATACACGATAGTTTTATTAATATATTCGTGTCTAGGTAGATGGACTTCATTTCTTTATGCACTCAGTTTATTAACAAGGTAATAGTTTAAGTATTTGATTTATTTGTGTTTATTAACTACCATGTTTGGTTTGTGATTGGCATAACAGTTCTGGATTGTTCAACAAGAAAAATCAAAAAGTGAGCAGAGGAATGTTGAACGTTTTAATTTGATCTAATTTTCGTGCTTCTTACCCGTGCGAAGAACGGGTAAGTTTGCTAATACCTCATAAAACAGGGAATTCTACAAACTAATTTTTTTACATTGTTTTATATAAATATAGAGAAAGCAAATTATGAACAGTGACATCCAAAAAGCAGCTACAAGCCATCGAGATTAATTCACTTCAAGGGCTGGATTTATTATTCCATGAACAAATTTAAAGATAATTCAACGTGATGTTCAATATCAAGCTCAGTTAAATTATACATACTGTAATTCCTTTGTCATATTTGATCAAAATTAAAATTTAAATGTATGTATCCTAAAATTACGGTAACAAATATAGTTATATAACACATTTGGTAATTTACCAATTATTTTCTTCCCGTTGACATTGCTTCAGTGACCTAGAGAATTATTTTGAAATGGTAAGACACACACACACATAGATCCTCCCTCCAAATTTGCACACCATTTTGTATTCAAAACGCATTTTCATTGGATATTAAGAAATCTCTTAATTTTACAAAATATACTAATTTATTGTACTACAAGATTTATGTAAGTAGTTTCGCAAACTAGCAAGATGAGAGAAAGTATTTTTTTCTTAAGCTCTTTGGTGATTTTTTATATCATTTTATTATCACGATACTTTCACCAAATGCTTCTTTTATTAAAGAAGGAATAACTAAAGCGTATATCAAGGAGAAAATTTAGTGATTTATCAATGTTTTGAGTGTATTAATCTAAATAAACAATTTATAATACAAAGCAAAGTCGTATGATGAGACCGCACTAATTTTTTCTTTGTTCTGAAATAAGAGATTATCTTTAATGAATAGGCCACCCAAAAGAAGTAGAGGTACGTCCACTGGGTGACCTGGCGGTCTAGGGTTAAGGTGTAGGACTTCTGTGCTGGGGGTCAAGGGTTCAATCCTTGGTACCAGCACAGATATATCTGATTGCCAAACCCTTCCTTCACCTCTGACAAGACGTGTATTCATCACAACTTGTGAATGTGTGGAGTGCCAGGCCTACACCGTGGTTCGGATTCCCCGTTAAACTGTAGGCCCTCCATTTCATCTCACATTCACCCTACCATTACACATTAGCGTAGCTGCGTACAACCCGAACGGGTAGTAAGACGCGGTGGTAATAATAAATAATATTAATACATTGTTTACCATGAATTGTAGTCTTACCTTGGTGCGATCATAAAATTAGATAAACGAACTAATAGATATTGTTACAAAAATATGTTGGAAAAAACAGCGTTACAGTTCACCTAAGAGCATAAATAAATATTATACTCTTTTACAGAAGTACCTTGAATAATATACATAATGGTTTTTCATAAATCATCACACCTCACTAAGCTATATCGCCAGAATGGGTTTATTTTAATCGTAATTTCGCTGCTTGATAGGCGCTAATTTATAATTCGATTTTTACTTTTGCTATTGCAAAGCTAATGGATCCCCTTTAAGATAATATTTATTTTCAGTGTTCGTTTGTGTTAGAAACTTTTTCATACACCTGAATCAAATTCAAGTTTTCTACCATATCAAGAATCATTTTATTCTACTAGTCATTTCTCACTCCCTATTTTTAAATTCCAAACGTTCCAGCTTTTATTGATTACGTGGGAGGAATCTTTTTACAAACTTGGAGAATTTAAATTTTCTTTCTTGAAAAAAAAAATTACAATAATTTTAGAAAGATTTTAAGGGTTGTATTATATGGTTTATTTACATGCTCACAAAATTAAAATTTTTAAACACCGAAAAGTAGAACATTAATTGTATCACTTTCAAGCTCCTCGACTTTTTCAGGCTCCAATTTTTTAATTCAATATATTCAGACGTCACTCGGCTCTTCGGGAAGGTCTACTGACTTACATGTCACATGTTACATGTTACATTTTATATAACACCAAAAGTGTTTTTTTTAATATTAGTTTTAGATATCTTGAGGGAACCCTCCTTCTCCATCTACTTCTTAATTTTGAAATTCAAGTACAAGGTATTTATATTTATGGTTGTTTAGGGTGGTTTTTATTTTACACTAAAAAGTAAAATATTATTTTAGTTTTGGGAGTTTTGAAACCCTTCATTTCACCAGTCCCCATTCTTAATAATGAATATTTAACACTTGTTTTGTTATTGGCAAAGTATAATTTTTGCCTTAACTAAAAGGTTTTTTCCCCTTTTTACTTAATCCCCCCTTCCTCTTCCCTATTTTTTACATGTCACATCTTCAATCTTTTCTTTTTAATTAATACATACTCTTCCTACCCTATTTTCGACATTTAAAATCTTCAGTTTCTTATGGTTATTTGTAGAGTTCTTTATACCTTCTTGCCAAAATTCAATTTTTTTTATCACACAGAAAAGTAGTTGTTTTATTATCTTTGAAAATTGTTCCTCTCTCTCCCCCAAGTTTTGAATTTTAAGAATAATATGATAAACTAGAGTTGTTCTTCTACCTGCCTGCCAGATTTAATTTTTTTTTTTAGGATACCTAAAAGTATTCAATTCTGTTCATTCCACAACCTCCTTATTTCCCATAGTCCCAATTAAAATTTTAAAATGTTCAGACTACAATATTTGTTTGGAGTGGTCTTTTACCTGCCTTCCAGATTTAAGAGTTTTACGACATTGTGAAGCAGTAGTTTTGAAGCCCTCATCCCATTTTCTACAATTCACACTTTGAAATTTTTAATTTCAAGATTTTTCATTATCTGGAGCAATCTCTTTATTTATTCGCCAAATATTTTTTTTAGCTCATATAAAAGTTTTTTTCTTACTATAAGCCCCTCATTTCCTGGAGCCCCCTTAGAAAAATCTCCTAATTTTAGATTTTATGGTTATATGGAGAAATCCCAATATCGTCCTTCCAAGCAAGATTTCAAGTTTCCAGGCCTCGGGGTTGGGAAAATTCTGTGATGAGTGAATAAGTAAGTTCAATACTTTTCTTAAAAAAAAAAATATCGCCCAATTCTAGAAAGAAACCTTCATTTGAAATTTAAAGTCTTTATGTCTACTGGTTCAAAATCTACATCAATGAATTCTGAAAACTCTCAACTCCCTTTTCACAGCTTGGAGGTCAAATTCAGCAAACCCTTGTCTTATCTCTTACCCAAGGTCTAAAAGGAACCATAACTTAAAATTTCAAGTTTACAATCTCAGGGGTTTGACAAATAGGTGATAAGTGAGTCAGTGAGTGGATGTTGCCTATTATATACAAAACTACATTCGGAACAAAGTGAACTAGAACCCTCCGTATAAGCTACCCTCTCATTCTTAGCCCCCTACATCATCTTCAAGCCCTCCTCCTTGTGACTATTGTATATTTAATTTTGGAACACTTTGTGAAATTGTGCGCTGAATTTAAAGATTTATTACTCCTCATTTAATATAAATCATAGTAACATGTTTTATCACTCAAACAAATTTATTTTTACTTTCCAACCTCAAATACCCAGCATAGTAAGTCACCCCCCAAAGTTTTTACACACACATTTATGGAACTAACATTATTTCCCATTACCTTACCAGGAAAACAATGCATCAGAACCTTTCTTTTTTGCACCAACAAAATAAACAACTATAAGCCTTTCCCCTTTTTGTTCCCTGGAGTGAAAACAAATGAAACGTCGGTAACGCAAGCGGGAGCCGAGCAAAACAGAGGGAGGTCACCTCTGCCGGTGTCTAGCGGGGAACTGAGTTTATGGGATCACAATTACGTTCCACACTAGCTAGGGACTAACCTGATGTTTTTCAGGGCAGGATTGTTCACACAGCTACATACGTCAGTATTGAGTGAATAACATATCTCCTTATCAACTGGGGCGTTTCCTATTACCTTCATCATCATGCTATATTAGGTTACATCACCGAAATACAGCATCGACACTCGGCCTGACCAATAAAAATAGTTCGTTAGTTTATGAAGGTACAGTACATCTCAAAGTTTAATCGCTAATTTTGTTTCCCCTTTATAAGTTCTATTTTATAACTTATGTTTGACCATTAAGATATTGAAAGTATAGGGTAGTTACTAAAGGATTAGAGTTTTATTGCGTTGTGAGTTCCTTAATATTTAATATATCATGAATTATGTCTTGCACCATTGATATAATGTAAGGAATGGTATATTTAACCCACTAAAATTGATTAAGTCATTTATAATGGGAGTATATCTTGAATGCTTGATGAATAGTATTAGTACTATTTATAAATAAAGTCCTCCCCGAGCGTACCAAGATTCGCCTGAGTCCTACCGGATTTTTAAACAATGGTGCCGTGTTTGCTCGGTCCAACCCTACTCAATACCTCGGTTGGACCGCTATTTACTCGTAATTACCTTCTTAACCTTCTTCACAGTTTGAATTTGCACCAATGGGAACGTGGCAAATTCAAACTGTGAAGAAGGTACTAGAAACTTTTTTGTTTCCCCTTCCTGACGGTTAGGCCTCCGACTCAGTTTCATCATCTGGGTGACTCCCCTGTACCAGCCAGGAAAAGGAGACAAACCAACTGTCGTTCTTTAAATAATCAAATATTACAAATAAAATATTATTCTCACGCTTACCTGGAAATATTTAGAAAAATGGAGATGGGCAGAATTGTTCACTGTTGGGAATGGTTGAAAGTGATCCAGTTCAATAGCTAAGTCGTTCAAACTACATCCTATAGTTCAGTTGTCCATTAATTGACGACCTACACTCATTATTAATGCAGCAATAGTTTCATTCTTACCGCAGAAGTGGGGTAAGTGGGCCATTGAAATGTTACACCTTTCCTTCATCCAAGGATAAAATATTACACATTGGTACTTTTATAATTAAATAGATAATTAATTAAAGTTGAAATTTAATAGTCATATTGTCATTAAATAAAGTTTAGGCTTATATGAAAGTATCTATTTAGTAAGGTTTTTAAAGCCAAGATTTCAGAATACGGGATCTATATAGTGAAGCAGTAACATTTAGATATATAATTATGTATATTTTGTGAGAATGCTGCTTATTGATTGGAGGTAGGACGATTGATAGGCTTTTTTTTATATGTATAAAGGGAAGATTCAAATCATAAACTCAATTTCAATCCAAACAAACCTGCCATAATAACTCATAGAAGAATATCGCGATTTTGGTCACTTCGTTTTTGTGACAAGTATCGGCTGAAGGATTCCCTATTATTTACAGTCGCGTTACCTGGTGGTACGCTTTGAAATAAACCATTTCAAGAGGGTGAACTAGATCATACAGAGGAATAATTTAATTCTAACTATTAATTATTAATCTCTATTATATATCCACACATGTATGTACGCGGGGTAAGGCGTCAACCTTGTCTGGGCACAGTTGCATGTGATGGAGAGATCACGGTTTGAATCTTAGCCTGGTGTATAAAGTGTGTTTTTTTACTAAATATTTTTACATTATTCCTACATGCAAATGTGAGTACATATCCTCCATATTCTACCTTCCTAATCCCTAATATATTAAGATTAAAACTGATTAAAATGAGTATAACCTAAACGGTCAATAGGATGCGGTGGGGAAAAAATGCACTGAGGGCAGTTTTTATTAAAATGTGTCCCATTCTTTTTTCCACGTAATTATTATTATTATTATTAGCACCGCATCTTACTACCCGTTCGGGTTATACGCACTTACGCTAATGTGCAATGGTAGGGTGAATGTGAGATGAAATGAAGGACCTACAGTTTAACGTGGAATCCGAACCACGGTGGAGACCTGGCATTCCTCACATTCACAAGATAATTACTAATACATGTATTTAAAAAGGTCACCTCCATCATCCCACACCATTTGTGTAAATATGTGGATAGCTTGTATGGGTAGTAAGATGCAATTCACAAATTTAAATTTTGTGCAAATACGAATAACTATAAGCTGACAAAACTATTGTGTTTGGAGGTTTATTTTGATTTGTATTTTATTTTTAGTGAATTATAATTTCATCATAATAAATACATGTAGAGTTTACTTTATATACTCAAAGAAAATAATCGTCACTTTTAAAAAAAATATATTCATAAATTCTACAAAGACACACTTATCGCATTATGGCTAGCCTAACAATGTAATTTTGTATTTATTTAATTGAGTTATTAATCAATAAGTGGAAAAATAACAGTTATTATTCTTAATGCCGGCTTTATTGGCACAGCATTGTATTTGACTATTTATTCATATTGGTATATTTTTTTTATGAAAAGAGTTAAGCTGATTTGAATAATTGAACACGTTTAATTAGTCTCTATAAATGTTTTAGAAATTGGTTGGTGATTGTTTATTTTTGTTTGATAGGCTTTACTCCAGATTTTATAATTTGAATGTTGCGTAGTTGTTATCTACAATAAAATTAATTCCCTTAATAATTTCCATCCTAATAAGTACATGATTGATTCAACTAAACGTCACTCAATAATCTAGTCTGGTTTTCCGGTGACTGGAAGTTCGGGGTTCAAATACCAGATGGGTGTATTGAGGGTGATTTTTATTATATGTTTCTCCACCCTAGTTTCATGAAAATGATACATTTCTTATCAATTTTACCTTCTCACTTCCACACCAATTAATATAGTTAAATGTATGTATGTATATATATAACTTGGGGAAATATAAAACTAAACTAAACGACATTTTATTTATAAAGACTGAGAGGCAGTTATCTCGGGAAGGCGGATATGTGTAGAACACTCAGGTATGTTTTCTTTTAGCAACATGTCTTACTACCCGTTTGAGATATACGCCTATGCACAAATTAATATAATGAGCTAGGGATAAGTAAGGTTGAATTCAAATCAAGTGCACCCACATTTGCGTGAGGTAGCGTGAAAAACCATTTAGGATAAAAACCTCATCTCACCCGATTGGTTTTGAATCCCGATTTCTCCATCATCGGCAGTCAGTCTATTGCGATAGTAGCGCCTTAGACCATGTGGCCACCAAAGCGGATCTCAGGGATTTAAACACTGGACTATTGTTTGAATGTGTCACTGCTGTACCAGCTGAGCAACCCAGGTCCTCTTGTAAGTGAGACGTGTACCGTGTTTATTGATGTATAGCTCACTTCATTTTTAAACTACGTCAGGTAATTTGGGGTCTGTAGGGATCATGTTGTCTATTATTAACAAGCGGAACTTCTGTAGAGTATTGAAAACGCCACAACAATAGTCCTGCTAGCAACAGGAAGGGGCTCTTTCCTTGAACACAAGCCCTATAAGCGGCACAAATTATCTACACAACATACCCTTTAACGAGAGAAAACAAAGCATTCTGGACGAGTTCTGATGAGACTTTGTTTTTAAATCACCTTATTTTTGGAAATATTAGTTCTTCACGTTTCTTTCATTTGAAGCTATTTAAAAATGTGGTTGGTCCAACCTAAACTATTTGTGTGTCTTGGTGAGTATTTGGTGGACTTGTATTGTGTGTGTGTGGGTGGAGGGTGAAGGGAGAGGAGTGCGTGATTTTCTTTTTAAAGTGGAATAAACTGTATCGGTGGGGATGCGGGATAGGGCCTCAGTCCGGTCTCGTCTATTTTTCTGGTGATAGAGGGAACTGGGTTCAAGGGTACTGAAATATTTTGTTTCTCCTAAACGGCTTAAAAATCTTATTTCATGCAAAAGAGGATACATTTCCTTTCAATTTTACCTTCCTCATTCCTACTTCGTTTTTGTAAATATGCAGATAGATATCCCGGTAATATTAACTATATTTAAATTAAAACGTAAGCCTGTAACGCCAATCGGTTGGATGATTCTATTTATGTTATCTTTTTTATTTTGTTTTTAAGCGTATAACCCAAACGGGTAGTAAGACGCGGTGCTAAATAATAAATAGTGATATTATTTTTTATGTCCTTTCATGTGTATCTACCCGCTCAAACTCTAATTCATTATAATTCCTTTTTATATGACTGTGCTACTAATTTCCAAAATAACGGCACGGCAATAAAATGCGCAATGCGACAATTTCTCGTTTACGTTGTCAAGGAAAAAGGTCCGACCTGGAATTAAATTAAAAAGCGCCCCGCAGCTGTTCTTGGTAATCCAAGTCGGCTATACATTCATAAGTCCTTAAAAGATACAAGAAGAGGAAATGTCGTTGTTTTTTCTAGAGGTAAATGTCGCTTTATTTAATTAGACTTGTCGCCGGAAGTCGGCCCTACTCGTCCGTTTGATAATATTATCCTCCCCTTTCTTTCTATTACTCTCCAGGAATTGCCGGAGAAAGTGTTCCTCCAGACAAACAGTTTAATTACACCCAGAGTTCTTCAGTGGCGAAACAAGGAAAATAGCACGGTAAGAGGCTGTGATGCAAGGTAGAGTATAGATATACAATAATGGTACTTTTACATTTACTACAGATATATTTTGTATGATTAATTAAAGTCAGGAAAAAGTTGTGTTTTATCAATAAGCCTACTGAAAATGTTTAATTACTCTTTTATAAAATGTATTAATTCAATATCTGTAGGTACTAATTTATTTTATCTGATTTTACCGTAATAATCAGACAAGTTCCCGCTAAACCATATTTAGACTGTTCCACGTTTATTAGAGTTAGTTACAGATTATATTTGTGTACGCCCATCTCAAGAGCAGGTTGGTTTCTAGGCTAGTGTGCCTGGTCCACTCTGCCACCCTCGATTCAAGTATAACCAGCATCGATCATTATCATTAGCAGGTTGGTTATTATGGCTGTAAATTACTATAAAATTTTCTTATGGAACAAATCAACCACTATTCTTTCTCGAACGTTCATTTCGTGTTTGGTGGGACCACGATGGGCAATGTTGTAGGTCCCCTGATTAGCCCATGGACCACAAGGGGAGATGCATGTCTCTCAGTTACTATCCAGAACCCAATAGGGGATTACGACCCACTACACTTAGACTGCACCTAGTAGAACAAGCTTTTAAAGGCTTACTTTAGCTTAGACAGACATGGCAACCAGACCTCAGCCAATGACTGACTGCCGCTTAGCTCAATATTTACTTATCAATAAGTTGACCAACAAGCCTCTGGTGATAATATAGGCGAGGTTGATGTTGGCGGACGGTTATGGGAGAGAACATAATCATTCATCAGAACAATGTTAACACACAACCGTTAATTATTCAGGTATAGTGCATTCTAGTTCGAGTAGCAACACTGCATTAACAAGCACTTTTATCACCACGACAAGTACATCGTCATCACAACACACACCCTACTGCATAAATAATTTTATAACTGTAAAAAGCACATTATTACCATAGAAAGCACTCTATCATTGTAACAAGCACACTCTTACTGCAGAAAACTCTCTATCACTTTAACAAGAACCCACTTACTGCATAAAGCATCATATCACTGTAACAAGTGCAACCTTAACGCAACAAGTATCCTACCACTGCAATAAGCACACCACTACCGAAGCTAAGCATCTTATCACTGTAACCAGCAACCTATCACCATAGAAAGAACAGTCTCACCCCAACATGCACATCTTCACTGCAACAACTAGCTTATAGCTGCAATAAGCACACTTTCACCCTAACAAGCACAACCTCACCACGCAAGCACATCCTTCAGCAACAAGCATCCTTTTACCACGAAAAGCACCCTATTACCACAACGAGCACACCATCACTACAAAAAGCTAGCCCTCAAAGCAACCAACATCTTTACACAGAAATTAGAACGATATCACTTCTTATTCGTGGGCTTATGCTGTAGGAAGGAGGATTACTTTAAATAATAAAACTATTAAAAAGGCACTAAGTTGTTATTTATAAAGTATTAAGTGCAGTTTATTTGGTTCCCCCCTGTGGCTTGAATCTGTGAGCCCCGCTATAAATAAGACATCATTACTAGAGGGAGACAATGCCGCTGTTTCCACGCCACTGCAGCTATAATCAACTTGTTATTATGTCGAGGAAAGAGCCACAGAAACAAGATGTTAGAGCAGGAGCGGGCTATCTCCACACAGGTCCGATTAGACTATAGCCACGTATTTATGATTGGGAGTAAGTTTTCTTAAGATGAAATCAAACTATCTCAGCAACACCTAACACTGAACATTAACCCCCGGAATCTTAATAAATAGGCAACAAGACTCACACATTGATATATACTTATTAACTAACTTAATCTAGGACTACATATAAAACCCAACCCTAGCACTAGTAATTAATTGTAACACCTGGGTAACAAGATGAATATATACACGGATATACATATTTACAAACAAACAAACGTAATATATGACCACACCTTACACTGAACAGCCAACACTAGCACCAAGAACTATAACAATTGGGTAACCGGACCAAAACCTACATATATGTATAGCCTTACAAACTAACTTAATCTAGGTAAATTATTTTTGAAAAACATTTGATTTTTTTAATAAGGAACGTTTAAGAATATTTATAAATAAAATTAAATTTCTAGTGAAATTAGATTGTACAAGTTGTATTAAATTAACGTGAAAGCCATAAATGTGTAATATAATATAAATTATATGCACAGTATTAGAATGATATTTGAAAGATATTGATAATATTAATTACAAGCTATAATACATTATAATTAAGAATATCTTGAAATTATAACGAACATCTAAAAAAAATTCAGTAACATATTAAAATTGTAGACATTTGAATCAAAATTAAAATTAAAACTATGTTTTTAAAAACAATATGTGATGTGATCATGCAATTTCGTATGTCTGTATTAATTTGGGGATTGACAAAATAAGTGATTAAATTTTAAAAAAAAATTGAATTCCTTTCTTATCCATAGTTCCCAGTTCCTTGGTTACTGCTGCAAGTGCTATCTACTATCTCATTTCACAATATCTCAGTACCTTCCTATATGTATAATATATTTGACTTATTATATTTTTCCAGAATGATCTTCTCTCACTTTATATATGAGCGTTAAGTGTAATTCTCACATCAGTTTCCTTAATCACACAACATGGAATACTCAATTATATTGTTTTAATATATGGTAAATATGTTATTTCATAATTATTATTTCTCGATATTATAATTTATTAACCTTGACCAATTTTGCACGCAAACGCATTGAGTTTTAACCATGATTTCGTTTAGTGTGTTTCAACCATGATTTCGTTTGGTGTGTTTCTTCTTTTTTTCCATCAGACCTGAGGATGATGTCATCGTAGCATCGAAACATTTCATAAAAAAAAGTAACGTTCAGCACTTGCAGCAGTAACCAAGGAACTGGGAAATACGGATAAGAAAGAAATTCAATTTTTATGTTGTTTTTTTTAAATTTAATAACTTATACTGTCAATTCCCAAATTAATACAGACATACGAAATTGCATGATCACATCATATTTTGTTTTTAAAAACATGGTTTTAAGTTTAATTTTGATTCAAACGTCTACAATTTTAATATGTTACTGAATTTTTTTATATGTTTGTTATAATTTCAAAATATTCTTAATTATAATGTATTATAATTAATATCACCAATCTCTTTCAAATATCATTCAAATACTGTGCACATATTTCATATTATATTACACATTTATGTCTTTCACTTTAATTTAATACAACGTGTACAACCTAATTTCACTAAAAATTGAATTTTATTTACAAATATAGTTAAATTATATTTGTTATTAATATGTTGTTTCATCCCTAGTGTTAGTAAGTAGACGTTAACCAAACTCCAGAAACTACTTATATTATAAAATATTAATCTTCTCAAATGAAAAATTAAAGACAGCTTATATATATATATATATATATCAGCTTATATATATATATATATATATTAATTAAATAATCATGTGTCGCCGTCCTAATAAGTAATGAAGAGAACTCCAATAAACTAACCTTGAATTGTTGTCGGTATCACAGGCCAGTTCCTTTGCGTCTGAAACAAACAAACATCACAGTCAAGCCAAACGATGTTAATAACTTGAACATTAGAGTACTAAATGTAACCCTGTATTGATATCTAACACACGCAATAACATAGAATTAACATTGTAGTTTTATTGGGTTTCACGAAATTGTTATATTTCAAAATAAATATCTCGGCAAAAAGGTAATGATTGGGCTACATTATAAGTGACTTATGAAAGTCGGTCAGTGCTTATATTCATCGTAAACTAACTTTTACGGTAAGTAAATTGTTTAATTCATTTGTGTTCGAGAAAGTGAGGCAGATCAATGCTTGTTTGCTCTTGTTTGCAATAAAAAGAGGCACGACCATGCTTGGACTGTACACTAAGTCAGTAGCTGTATGCATTTCAAAGTAGTTATGATGACTATTAAGTATTTCCTTCTGTATGAGCTATGGAGGAATGTAAATAACTATTTTCTCTGGGGGTTAAATACATTTTACTTACCAAAATAGTTCGTTTAGAATTAAAATGGATTAAAATCGGATTATTTTTTTTTGCTTTGCGCATCTTAATATTTGTTCAGGCTTTCCATATATTTACACTTGATGATTCCAAATAGAAGAGGTAAAATGTTAAAGGAAATGTACCCACACTTACATTTGGTAAAAACCACCACCAAAAAACTTTGTTGGGAATCAAAGCCCAACCTTTATGTCACCATCAAACCAAACCAGACAAATTCCCAATGACGAAGGTTATTTATAGTTAATCCTAGCTATAGTTGAATTTATTTATACTAGCTAAGACTCCATTTCAAGCTGAGAACCTTCTCTCCGTGTTCTAAAGGATGTGCTGTGTAATATGTCAGCAAGTGAGACCCGGAACACCATCTCAAGCTGATAACCTTCTCTCCGTGTTCTCAAGGATGTGCTGTGTAATATGAAAGCAAGTGAGACCCGGAACACCATATAGAGCTGATAACCTTCTCTCCGTGTTCTCAACGATGTGCTGTGTAATATACCAGCAAGTGAGACCCGGAACACCATATCGAGCTGATAACCTTCTCTCCGTGTTCTCAAGGATGTGCTGTGTAATATGAAAGCAAGTGAGACCCGGAACACCATATCGAGCTGATAACCTTCTCTCCGTGTTCTCAAGGGCGTGATACACAATATGCCAGCAAGTGAGGCTCAGAACACCATCTCAAGCTGAGAACCTTCTCTCCGTGTTGTCAAGGATGTGTTGTGTAATATGCCAGCAAGTGAGACCCGGAACACCATCTCAATATGAGAACCTTATCTCCGTGTTCTCAAGGGCGTGCTGTGTAATATGCCAGCAAGTGAGACCCGGAACACCATCTCAAGCTGAGAACCTTCTCTCCGTGTTCTCAAGGATTTTCTGTGTAATATACCAGCAAGTGAGACCCGGAACACCATATCGAGCTGATAACCTTCTCTCCGTGTTCTCAAGGGCGTGATACACACTATGCCAGCAAGTGAGGCTCAGAACAACAAACCAGGGAACAAGAGCGCAAGATGAGGCTGAAAAATGTAAGAGGTGACGTCATAACTCCTCTCTATCTTGGCGTTCTAACCAGATTCTCGCCGAATAAATACGAGGGATGGGAGGTTTTATGTCGGCTCCAGCCCGTGATGCTCGCTTATAAATAAGGAATATTACAAAGGAGGAGGCTACCCGAGATATTAAACTTTATTGAAGCAAACTTTTCTACGGAGGTTACAAATTAATAATCTTTCTTGAGGGGTTGTTATCGCCCTAGAGTGGTATTTTCTAAAATAGTTTGTTCAGAATCTAACTATACAGATTTACTCAGGCTCTTTTTCCTCCATTCGTTGAAACACGGACCATTTCCTTAGCAATATAAACCTATGAAGGCAGAGTTTGTATCCACGATTCAAAATTACATAATTATGACGTCCACAAGTTTAATTTGAGGCTTTGAGGCTGCTATGTGACTAACAACTATTATTTTCGGGTGAAATACAATTAATTACGACACTTTGGCAGTAGTTACAATATCACAGATGATGGCTTTGGTGACTACAGTTGAAACATTGGAGGCAATTACATCGAGATCATTCAAGTACAATAGTAATAATAAAAATATCCACGGTGTCAGCCCACAATAGAACCGTACCGACCAACGGGCTGACGTCTGATTACGAAGATAGTGCTGACTTCTGTGGATGGAGGGTGCCATCTGGTCAACCAAGCTAACCCCCCCTGTTGTTAATCTCAGTTTTCTAGACCGGACCAGCTACTTTTTCATTCAAGTTAATCCTCATAGTAATAACTTTAGTATGTTATTTATTTCAAATCTTCTTTAAAACTACTAGAATCAAGTTTAAAAGTTTTAGTTCTAATAAGTGTCACAAAAGGTAATTTTTATAGATCCGATAGTCATTAAACTGGTGTTTGGATTTTGAGTTTTATAAATGTTATCTGTTTATTTTAGGCAAGAAATTTGCATTAAATTGCAGTGTCAAATTAGGTTTGTATTATTTTTTATATTTAGAGTTGGGTAGAATCCACCATTTTACGAATCCTAATCTAGAATCCGAATATTCAGTTTTCCTACGAATCCCGAATCTCGAATTTGTATTCGAACCTTGGGAAAACGGACGAACGTAAAAAAAAGTAGGAAAATATAAATAATAACAATATGTTAAAACATATAATAAAATGCATTCAATTAGATACATTAATAGTATCTGATTGATAACATTTTCTGTAATTATTTTGAGACTGAACCACTTATTGCAGTATTGTAGCTCAAAAAAAAATCTTATTTTTTAAAAGAAACATTTAAAAATCTTGAATCCGATATTTTATATAATCTTTGAAACTCAAATATATTTAAAAATTCAATGATTCAAGGATTCAAAGGTTCCCTTCCTGGTTTATTTAACAGTCTTCCCAGGAGTTTACTTCATGCAGACAAATTGTTGTAGTCTCCCCTTCAGTTTTATTACTACATTTTGTCCTGAATTGACAGTTGACGTCTATTGGCGCACCAACGTTGCACGAATTGATTTAAAAGAAAACAAAAAAAGTTGTGTGTTAGATCCGTGAGTGAAACCGACGCGACTTAAAGCATTTAAAAAATTCATGGGTTGATTTGTAACATTTCATTTACATGTGTATTTAATAAACATGGTGGCGTTTGGGACATTTAGATGACGTCATATCTGTTAAAGAAACCATGGCTGCTTTTGGGACATTTCAATGACGTCATATCCATTCATGAAAACAAGGCTAAGTTTGTGAATATAATCTTCATTCAAGAAAATATTATGTCCGCACTCATGACATTTCAATGTTGCTATGTTTATTCATGAAAAATGTCTGCGTTTGTGATGTTTAATGAAGTCATTTCTATTCAATAAAACATTCTAAAAAATATTTGAAACTTGAAATTCCCTTCAGTGTCTTATTCCAGCCATTTGCAAGAAGAGTTGTGTGTATGTCTGATATGAAACAAGGCAGGAACAAATTAATCCGAGGCCAAACTCAATATTACCAATATCAATTTGTGATGTCCGTTTTTTCTTTTTATTTTGTTTCGGCTCACATAAAATCGTCGGTTGTATTCAAATGTGTTTCTTCTAGAATGCTATACTTCCTATTATTCAATAAATAACTCCAGTGGAGATGTGATTATGCTAGAGTGAGCCACGAGCAACAGGAACTAGTACAGATATTTTAGATAGCTGTGTACTACTAGATTTTCATCTACTAGCTAGTAATATGACCCTCACCAGTGTAAAAACGGACAAAGGCGTCATTCTCACATTTCTGGTTTACCAGTGATGAGGATATCAGAGTTCAAATCCCAACAGGATGTTTCCTAAATAGTTCCCCACTCTCCCTCCACGAAAACGTACTACCTCATTAGAGTGAATGTGTGACTGGAATTTTGCAGGCACTTGGTCCTGCTCGAGCTACCACCTGCATTCCCCCACAAGAAAACTTTATCTTCCCCCCACCAAGACTCAAACAAAATTATCTCAGAGGTTGTTGGATATTCCTTGAAATTCAACAATTTCTAGATCTTGCAACCACCTTGGTGGTGCAGTTTGCTAACGCGCTAGTCATGTTGAGCTAGACTGCCGAGGATGTAGAGATCAAGGTTGGAATCTCGGTAGAGTGAAGATGGGTGTTTTTCCGGAATGATTTTCCACTCTATCTCCACGCAAATGCGGGTTCAATTCCTATAAATTCAACCTTCCCAATTACTAATCCATTAGCGTAATTAGTACGTAAGCGTTCAACCCAAACGGGTAGTAAGACGCGGTGTTAAATAATAAAAAACTAATCCTCGCTGAGGCTCTTGTTTCAGTTTGGCGACGTTATAGACATGTTAGATAGAGAGAGGGGGAGTGAAGGAGAGAAAGAGAGCGCGAGTCGTGCTAATGACCCGGCGAGCAAACACTGGTATGTTGTCTGACAGTGTTAGCTTTCAGGCGCCAGGACCACTCTGACGTCACTAATGTACGTGGCGCCAACACAATCCCTCAGTACTGGTCATGGAGTAAGACTAATGAAGCAAGTATCGCGGAGCAAGGATGATGAGGCACGATCCGTGAACCGATGATAATGAATCAATGAACTTAAAGCAAAGATCATGAAGCAAGGCTTGTGAAGCAAAGCTATCCAAGCAGGACTTATGAAGCAAATATCGTGAAATAATGCAAACTAACAAGAATCAAAGATCGTAAAGAATACCAATGAATCAAGGATCGTAGAACAAGTTTCATGGGGTAAATTTCGTGGATATGGATAGTGAAGCAAATAACGTGGATTAAGTTTCGTGGATCAAGGATAGTGAAGTGAAGAACGTGGATTAAGTTTCGTGAATCAAGGTTAGTGAAGTGAAGGACATGTATTATGTTTCGGGGATCAAGGATAGTGAGGTGTAGATCGTGGATTAAGTTTTGTGGATTAAGGATAGTGAAGTGAATAACGTGGATTAAATTTCGTTGATCAAGGATAGTGAAGTGAAGAACGTGGATTAAGGCTCGTGGATCAAGGATAGCGAAGTGAAGAACGTGGATTAAGTTTCGTAGATCAAGGATAGTGAAGTGAAGAACGGGGATTAAGTTTCGTGGATCAAGGATAGTGAAGTGAAGAATGGGGATTAAGTTTCGTGGATCAAGGATAGTGAAGTGAAGAACGTGGATTAAGTTTCGTGGATCAAGGATAGTGAAGTGAAGAACGTGGATTAAGTTTCGTGAATCAAGGTTAGTGAAGTGAAGAACGGGGATTACGTTTCGTGGATCAAGGTTAGTGGAGTGAAGAACGGGGATTACGTTTCGTGGATCAAGGATAGTGAAGTGAAGAATGGGGATTAAGTTTCGTAGATCAAGGATAGTGAAGTGAATAATGGGGATTAAGTTTCGTGGATCAAGGATAGTGAAGAAAAGAATGGGGATAAGTCTCGTGGATCAAGGATAGTGAAGTGAAGAACGTGGATTAAGTTTCGTAGATCAAGGATAGTGAAGTGAAGAACGGGGATTAAGTTTCGTGGATAAAGGATAGTGAAGTGAAGAATGGGCATTAAGTTTCTTAGATCAAGGATAGTGAAGTGAATAATGGGGATTAAGTTTCGTGGATCAAGGATAGTGAAGTGAAGAATGGGAATTAAGTTTCGTGGATCAAGGACAGTGAAGTGAAGAACGTGGATTAAGTTTCGTGGATCAAGGACAGTGAAGTGAAGAACGTGGATTAAGTTTCATGGTTCAAAGAGAGTGAAGTGAAGAACGTGGATTAAGTTTCGTGGATCAAGGATAGTGAAGCGGGGAACGTGTATTAAGTTTCGTGAAGCAAGGATAGTTATTTATTATTCATCATCACGTCTTACTAACCGTTTGGGCTATACGCTTAAGTACTAATTACGCTAATTGATTAGGAATTAAGAAGGTTAAATTTAGAGGAGGTTAAGCTGTATTTACGTGGAGGAATAGTGAAAAACCATTTAGGAGAAATCACCTGCAGGTGACCCGACCCATATTCTAACCTCAATTTCGCCGTCCTCAGCTGTTTAGCTTAACACGAAACTAGTGCGTTGGCAAACTGCGCCACCGAGGCGGATGCAGGATATTGAGTCGAGGATCACGAAGGAAAGCTTGTTTTTAATACATACTAATTAGTTTTAACGTATTTTCACTTTTTATATCGCTGGCTTGGATCCAAGTAAATACAAACATCCATTCCTACATGGACACTACTTTAAGTTGTGATTTGTGAAGGCATTATCAGAGTGATGCCTTAAAGCGGTCAAGCACGACAAATACTCTTTTTGTGACAATTCATGGCAAACGTGAAGCTGTACCCTGGAAAAGTATCGAGAAGTTACTAAAGTTACTCAAACCAATTAAATATATTTATATCTGCTTCAGTGGCCGCATGGTCTAAAGTGTCACTCTTTGGATAGATTGACTGCCAATGACAAGGAAATTGGGGCTCGAATCCCAATTGGGTGTACTGAGTTATTTAAAAAAAATGTTTTTCACCCTCTCGCTATGCAAATGGAGGCACACTTCCTTTGAATTAAGACTTACCCATCCCTAGTTCATTAGCATAATTGGTACTTAGGCGTATATCCTGACCAGATAGTAAGAGGTGGTGCTAAAAATAATATTCATATAAATAATATATGCATACATCAAGTCATGTTATTTACAGCTGTAACTTTTGATAGATATCCTCAATACCTATATAATAACACAAATAATAATTTCAATGTTGGCCAACAAAACTATAATCCAGGTATAGCTATTCCTGGTCAGAGTTAGGCACACTAACCATACAACAAACCCTGCACCTCAAATCAGAGTCAGGCACACTATCCATGCAACAAACCCCGCACCTCAAATCAGAGTCAGGCACACTATCCATGCAACAAACCCCGCATCTCAAATCAGAGTCAGGCACACTAACCATACAACAAACCCCGCACCTCAAATCAGAGTCAGGCACACTAACCATACAACAAACCCCGAACCTCAAATCAGAGTCAGGCACACTAACCATACAACAAACCCCGAACCTCAAATCAGAGTCAGGCATACTATCCGTGCAGAACTATCGTGAGCTTGATGGTTATTAAAAATGTATTTTTATCCCGCTAAATTTAAATGAGACATAGCTTATTTTCAATTATGTTATTGCTGCACATAAAATCTCATCTTTCACTATAATAATTTAATAATAAATTTTGCTTATGAATTTTTTGATTATCTTCTAAAAGATTATTGATAAATTAATAGAATTTTCCAATTAAAATAATTACCAGAAGAGAATTCAATTTAACTTTTCCAAAACGAGATCAAACAATTATTTTAAAATAAATACCCACATCTATATTCCCAGTACGTTCTTCTTTAATTACTTGTAATGGCTTCCTTCATGAAATGTGAGTTGGGATTGAGGGTGGACGGGGGCTCACAGCAATTAACTGAAGCGGTTAAAAGTGGCTTTTCAATTGCGATCATGAGATTCACTTTTAGAAAGTTGCGTCGTTTTCGTGGGATTCAGCACATACCTTCCTCACCACCCTAACCCCTCTTTTTAAATCCACGACCGATCCTTCTGAAAATCTCTAATAAAATCCTAATCTCCCCTCTCCCTCATTTCTCCTTCGCTCCGTTAAACCAAACACTGATAGGAAACAACTTGGATGAATAAAAATAATATATTACCTCTTGTTTGTTTTTTTTGTAATTACAATTCTCGTTTAGTTGACAATAAACCATACAAATCCTTCTGTATTGTTTTATACCATCCATAAACTATAGGGCAGATGCCATATTGTTTGGTTCTTTTGCTCCATCTAAACTCTCAAATTTTGTATTTGAATTTAAATTTTATATAAAATAGTCAATGTATTCGCCTCGCCCATATTTTACTAAACATACAATAGCACAAGGATTACATAATTTTGTTTTAGTTAATGTTAGTTTTAACCATTCCTCATAAGGGCTATCATATTTCACTCAGTTGTTTAGTTAATAATATTACCAGTGGAATATATAGATTTCTAGTGCATGTTTTTCTTCTATAGTGAGAAAAATTTAAAATATATTAAATAATATATTCTAACCCCACATTGGTGGACACGATGACTAAGCTAAACCTATGTTAATTCTGAACCTTGCCTATTTTTTAACGTACGAGGTATATGTACAGGATGATTCGAAACACTTTACAAACTTTAATGAAAGATAGGGAACACTAAAACAAACCTCTTTCGTTGATGAATGTATGTCCACAGACGTCTCCTTTAGATGCTAGAAGGTGTTGGTACATTGAAAAAAATACAGAAAGTGTGGAAAACATTTTAATTTACAGCAGTTTTAAATAAGTTGCTCAAAGGAGCGACTGCCAAAAGTAATGCATGCATGTCAGCTATCTCAGAATCCGTTAAATTCTCCTCGTTAGAGGTACTAAGGGCTAGTTTTTTTAAAAAGTTAGATTCCGTACACCTCAAGTACAATGCTACATTAAATACAAGACGAAACTTACCCAGACTCGAATAAAATGGGCCAGTTTCACAAATTATTTAGTATATTTAGTATGGAACCACACTTCAGACGCATTAATTCTGACTATGAAACTGGCCCTAAGTCAGCGTTACGAATAACGACAGTGAAAAATCACAATTTAACTCAACGCCCAACAGAACCTTCTAGCACCAAAGACTAAAGTTTGCGTGGATACATTCACTATCTAAAAAGGTTTGAATTAGTCTTCTCTGGATCCCAGAGAGTTTCGAATTAGGTAATGCTAGATCACTACGGGCCAGTTTCATAGTCAGACTTGGCATGCCTCAAGTGTGACGCTATACTAGACACAAGACGACATCTACCTTAACTCGAATGGAATGAAACTGACCCATTTTATTCTAGTTTAGGTAGGTGTCGTCCTGTATCTAGTATAGCATTGTAGGCCTACTTGAGGCACATTACGTCTGACCATGAGAATGGCCTTAAGTGGGGAACAGGCTGACTAAACGTCACGTTATTCTAGTTTAGTTTGCCCATGTTGGGGAGGTTAGGTTTCGAACCCTGGTTGGGTATGATTAGGGATGTATTTTCCTAAATGGCTTTCCACTTTCCTTGTGCGCAAATGTAAGTATATTTTTTATAAGTTATATATTTCTTACCCTTACCGACCAGTATAAATAGAAGGATATCCAAAGATGTTAAAAAGGCATGACAGAAAAAACTATTTAACATTCTGTAATTTTTTGATACAAATATAATTTATAAATAAAATCTTCACGCATTCAAACATCTAATTAGAATTAATTAAGTTAACATTTCATATAGTTAATCATATTTTAAATCCTAAACACATACAAAATAAAACATTTACTTTCTTTTGTATAAACTATTTTCTACCTATAGCTCAAACGGGTACTAATATGTGGCGAAAAAAATTGATTCTATATGTGAATTATAGCTAAAATAGTTTATTTACAAAAATATATATTCATTTAAAAAACTACGAGATATTAAGTGATGAATTATTTTAAAGTTGCATTCTTTTGGTTTAAAATATAACATTTTTACATCTTACAACAACCACGTGATCTTATAATTTAAAATATTTTAGAGATTAATTTTGAAAAATCAAAGACTATATATATTTTGTTATGATTTTCTCAATTTTCAAATTTTCTTTGTCTCTTCCAAAGAGAATTCATTACTTGCCATTATTTTTCTTATTTTTCCGTCTAACATAACACACACCGTGGATTCTATCTGTCTATCTCTCTCTCTCTCTTTCAAGAATTCCAACCCCTCCAAATAATCTATTTTTAATTCATCATTCACCCCCTACGCAACCCAGATCCACCCCTCTAAAACTCCCATTGGCAGCCACCGGAAAATTAACTACACCCGCTACAACAACTTTTATCAATGACATTATGTTTAATGGGAATAATTCTGACAATCAAATGTTTTAACTATCTAACTTAGCTCATCACTGTGAAGAAAATGAATAGATCCAGTATTGGCTCCCTCTGTTACTCTAGGTCTAGTATATAGTCCAAGGGTATAGGATAATGAGTTGAAGTGTTATATATATATATATATATATATACATCCTGAAGTGATATAGGTATCGTGAAGGGGTCTATATATCTCGAAGTGATGTATTTATCCTGAAGAAATCTATACATCTCAAAGTGATATATATCCTGAAAAGGTATATATATCGTGAAATGATATAGGTATCTTGAGGTGGTCTATATATAACGAAGTGGTATATTTATCCTGAAGTGTCCTATATATCTCGAAATTATTTTTTTTCTGAAGAGTTCTATATATCTCGAAGTGTTATATTTATCCTGAAGTGTTCTATACATATAGAAGTAATATATATATATATATATCCTAAAGAGGTATATATCCTGACGTGATATAGGTATCTTGAGGTGGTCTATATATCTTGAAGTGATATAGTTATCCTGAAGATGTCTATACATCTAGAAGTGATATATATATATCCTGAAGAGGTCTATATGTCCTGAAGTAATATAGGTATCTTGAGGTGGTCTATATATCCTGAAGTAATATAGGTATCTTGAGGTGGTCTATATATCTTGAAGTGATATAGTTATCCTGAAGATGTCTATACATCTCGAAGAGATATATTTATCCTGAAGAAATCTATACATCTCAAGGTAATTATGTATCCTGAAGTGGCCTAGCCATCCCACGGTGAACAAACACAGGGAGGTATCAAGACCAAGCAAAGGAAAAGCTTACATTACTGAGCCTCAAAAACTGTTTGGGAAGAAATGGGAGGCGGGGTGGAAAAAGAAGTAAAGTGGAATTAAAGGAAGTGGGAAACACTTCAAAGAAGATTGCAGAGCAACACAAAGGGAAGAAAGAACCACCACGGAAAGACAGAAAGGAAATTGGCGATTAAATTAATTAAGTGTATAGAAGGAGTTGTTTATGGAGAAAGCAAGCAAGCAAGAAAGCATCGTTGGGAAAGTCCCGTTTACCAGACGGACGGACAGACAGACTTGATGCACATTTACTTGATTAAATTTTGATCGATGGCTTCTTTTGAGGAGGAAACGTTACTTCTTATTTCTAAAAGTGGATGTGAGGTTAGGGGCAGTAATTTACCTACAGTTCCGAGAGTTCCAAAAACATTATTTTAGTTTGTCTCAATATCAGAGCATCCAAAGAAGAAGGGACTAGGTTCCCTTCATCTCCTTCTATTATATCCTGTCTGGTACACTCTGTCTCAATAAAATCTATTCCTTGTCGCATTTCACAAATTTAACTTTAGTTATTCATTTTTAATGAAAATATCATCTACATGAGGTATTCACCTACTAATGAAGTGTTAAAATATATAGTTTATGAAGTGTGAATTCAGTCATTTTGAGAGGGTCTTCTTTATTATTCACCAATCATTGCTTGTGTGTTGTTGGCAACGAGCCTACCCTCTCTTAATTGCCTGGCCTTTAAACTCCAGTCACTCAGGCTATATACATGAGTGCTCTAAGATTTATATTTAGTATGTTGCAAGAGTGGCTAGGGCATCTGACTGGGAACTGAATAGGGGACTGAGGGAAATATATCACTATGTTATGATCTGTTCTCTATCCAAACTAAATAAATTTAAATGACAAACTAATATTTAGCTAATATGTAAAAAATTATCTCCGGTGGGCCCGTATAATATTCGAACCCTGACCTCCTCCACTTCCGTAACATATGACAATTGCAACAACCTATATCACTTGGCCACCACTATGGGTGTTAACAGCCTTGTAATAAACATATACTGTACACTGTAACTCATTCGAAGCAGCAAATTGTGTACTTTGACAAACAATGAAGCGTAGTTAACCTAGTTGATTGCTTTCAAACCCAAGTACTTGGTAAGTTCCAAAGTACTCTCAAGTACGTGCCAAATTATTCAAGTTATATTTATTATTTGCTAAATTCCCAAAATAATATTGAATATATCCTAAATTTTTCGTACTTTACAAAGTACGTCCTGAACTCCCTGTGTACTGTCAATTAACTTCCTTGTGGACTATCAAGCATCACCTAAGATTTATGTGAATATATATATATTACCTCCTGAACGCCCTGTGAACTATCATATACCTTCTGAACTCCCTGTGAACTATAAAATAATTCCTGAGCTTCCAGTGTGTTGTCAAGTACTTACTAAACTCCTCATACACTTTCAAGTACCTCCCAAACTTCTCGTGTATTATCAAGTACCTCCTAAACTCCCCGTGTACTGTAAAGTACCTCCTGAACTCCCTGTGAGCTATCAAGTACCTCTAGAGCTTCCTATGTTGCTGTCAAGGAACAATAAACATTCCACCAGTCCTGACTAAGAAATCATTACTTGAAATTGGTTGGAAATGTTTCAGGTGGAGTAAAATTCCCCTAACAAAATCACTTGCCTTCTGATTCTAAACGCGTATTTGAAATTCAAAATAAGGTTGGGTGTTATAAGGGTTTCGAAAAAAAAAAGTTCTGAAGAAATTCAAATATTGGCGATGAAGATATAAATCTGAATTTCAAATTGGTACACAAGTTGCGTTTTGACACAGGAATATTGAGTAAGGCGGAATGGGAACTCTTAAAATTGATTATCTTGGTCCTTTATGACCTGAGGGAGAGGAACAATAACAACGCAATATCAGATTAGTGGAGTGGTCAACCCATCTGACTCTAAGATATATCATACTTGACTCACATATGGTGAACCAGATTTTGATACCCATCAGTTAAATTGCCATCTCACCCATGTAAGTTATTTATAGTCTGGGTGAACGTTCAAGATATTTATAATATACGTGGAGGTGCAAATATATTTGTAGTTTGGGTGAAAGTGCTGGCGATTTATAGCCTGAGTGAAAGAACAAGTTATTTATAGCTGGATGTGAAAGAGAAAGGTATTTTAAATTTAATACACTGAGTAAAATCGCTAGAAGTTTAAAGTCCTGCCGAAGAGCTCAGTAATAATATTTAGTCGCAATTAAGAATGTGACCTTGACCCCACAGTTGCAGCCCTTAGTAACCGACTGAGTTACAGGAGCCCCAGTGTTTCAAGAGTACGCGAAGTCATCCAGTCTGAGGTAATATCCGTGTTCTCTGATCCATGGATAACAGAGAATAGGAGAGAAAGCGTACAAGCTAACTCGCCAATGGGAGAGACCCGGACGTATAGCTCACGCTTTGTCACGAGAATTTTAAGATATAATTCCGGCCTCCTCATTAGGCTGTATTCCTTTTTGCTGTAATATATTACTAAACTTGATCAAATACCAATAAAATTGAATTTAAGTTTTACCTCAAACTAAAACTAACATATACTAAATTGTGACCCGTGCTTATTCATGTAAGGTTCGTTTATACAATAAAGTCAATTCAAACGAATTGATACGAGATTTAAAGCCTTATTTTAGACTATAACATCATAGTTAGTGTTATTCTATAAACTGTTTTATACTATTGTTATGCATACCATTTGCAAGCTACTATTTAAATAATGTGATTCAACCCTTTATTTACACTATTCTACCATCACTACAGCTCCCCGAGGTAAGGGAGAGGTAGATTCAGGGGCCTGATCCTTCAATCAATGGTCCGGTGTGCTTTGAGAGTTTCTCGAACCAGACACTGCATGGTAGGGTTGCAAGGACGGACATTCCTGCCTAGGCTATCAAAATTGCCTCCTGAATGGACGTTCTATAGGCGTGGGCGTCGGAGATAAAGTCACAGGGATGGGTGGTATAACCTGAGATCTTGGGATTGCCCCCCCCC
>CABFOW010003658.1:0-36993 GCA_902141385.1 Timema californicum | reverse complement strand
CAAGGACGTCTTCTAAGCGTTGGCATTCAAGGTAAAATCACAAGAATGGATGGTCTAGGTTGAGGTCCTGGGATTGTTCCTCCCAACAGGATGTCTTCTAAGCGTTGGTGTTCAAGGTCAAGTCACAAGAATGGGTGATCTAGCCTGAGATCTTGAGCTTTTCTCTTTCAAGGAGGTCCTCTAGGCGTTGATGTCAAAGGTAAATTCATAGGAATGTGTGGTCTAACCTGAGATCTTGAGCTTGTGTTTTAAAAGGACGTGTGCTAGTTGTTGGCGTTGAAGGCAAAGTCGCCGGGATGTTCTGTATAACTTGAGATCTTGCTTGAGCGTATCTACTGCAGGGACGTCTTCTAAGCGTTGGCATTGAAGGTAGCCTCACAGTGATGAGTGGTCTAACCTGGACTCCTTCATGGACGTTCTCTATACATCAGCGTTGGTGATAGTGAAGGCTGATGCAACTCTCCTGAATGTTTACAGTTAGCAATAACTCTTTGTTGTCCAGCCATTGGTATGGCATACCATCATTAATTTATGGATTTTATTCTTGGTGACAACAGACACACAGACTTTCCCATAAATCTTGAAGTAGACCACATTTGTAAAATATTAGGAGTGTTATCTTGGTAGGTTCAATTCATGTATAGTTTTTATTTCATACCTGCACAATGGCGTGCAGTGTTTACTCATATTAACCTGGTCCATCTAATATCTGAGCTACCTAGGCGTTAACATAAGTAATGGCTTAGAACATCCTATTTTCCTTTAGCCTGAGATCCTGGGATGGTTCCTCCCACAAGGACGTCTTCTAAGCGTTGGTGTTCAAGGTCAAATCACAAGAATGGATGCTCTAGCCTGAGATCTTGAGCTTTTCTCTTTCAAGGAGGTCCTCTAGGCGTTGATGTCAAAGGTAAATTCATAGGAATGAGTGGTCTAACATGAGATCCTGAGCTTGTGTTTTAAAAGGACGTGTGCCAGGTGTTGGCGTTGAAGGCAAAGTCACCAGGATGTTCTGTATAACTTGAGATCTTGCTTGAGATTATCTACTGCAGGGACGTCTTCTAAGCGTCGGCATTGAAGGTAGCGTCACAGTGATGAGTGGTCTAACCTGGACTCTATATGGTGTCTCCTTCAGGGACGTTCTCTATACATCAGCGTTGGTGATAGTGAAGGCTGATGCAACTCTCATGAATGTTTACAGTTAGCAATAACTCTTTGTTGTCCAGCCATTGGTATGGCGTACCATCATTAATTTATGGATTTTATTCTTGGTGACAACAGACACACAGACTTTCACATAAATCTTGAAGTAGACCACATTTGGATAATATTAGGAGTGTTATCTTGGTAGGTTCAATTCATGTATAGTTTTTATTTCATCTCTGCACAATGGCGTGTAGTGTTTACTCATATCAACCGGGTGCATCTAATATCTGAGCTACCTAGGCGTTAACATAAGTAATGGCTTAGAACATCCTATTTTCCTTCATCCCTGACAAGAGCTTTTGGGGAAGAAAACTGAGAAGGGTAGGAAGAGAAGAAAGAGATTTTGCTAATGGCTCTGCAATTACTTTTCCAAGTAGGATGATTATCCGTCTCTTTCTTTCCAAGTGCCAACTTTATTTTTCCTCTTTTTTTTTACTTTCCTTCTGCTTGTTCTTCTGCCACTAACTCTTATTTCTTTTCCTTTTTTTTCGTAAGTTACGAATTACAAGGGTTCCATTTCCAGCTTGTATGCTTCATTCAGCTTCTAGAACAAAAGAAACACCATGGACTACTTCCCGGAGGAAGCTTGTTTGCGGTCAAATGGCCTGTGGTGTTTTGTGTGGATGTGTCACGAAGGCATTGACGACCCAAGAAATTAATAATCTTACTCCACAACTCATAAAATACATTTTGTAAGGAATAAAGTGATTAAAACGGCGATAGTGAAACTGTTACGATAAAAATTGTTTTATAATATTATTAATATGTATAAGGGATTCTCTAGGTATTCCAATTTATATTTGTTTCTGCAAAATAATCTTTTAGTGGCGTGCATATCGAAAGGCCGACTAGTGATGCGGATTGTTGATTATTTTAACCAGGCAGGATATCAATCAGGTAAAGTCTAAGGACTCAGACAACACTTATCTTTGGTTACCAATTGGAACGTGTATTATATTTCTTGCTCTGTTTATTTTCAAACATTCTACAACAGCTTATTAAATATATAAGTTCGTAAGAAACGAAGAAAGATGAGATATATAGTAAAAAGAACAAATTTATTGTGCTGGATATAAATAGAACAAATTGTTTGGTTTCAAATTAAAACTTTAATATTTGTATTAAGGTGTAAGATTAACATCAACTATACAAATATATAAAGATCATTAGAGCTCTCAAAACCCTCCCGAGCCAAGAAAGACCTTGAAAAATAAGACCAAAATCTCACAAGAGATAAAATAAAGTATCGAGACATGTCGAGTATTGCACTTCAACCAAATGCATTTTGGGGTGTGTTATCATTAATACAGGAGCCAATGTAAATATCTATTTAAACTACTGACGCCGTAAGATAGATCTAATACTACATTTCATGCGGTTATGTACTGTGGGGTGTATCATCACCTAATACAGGGGGCAATGTAAATATTTATTTAAGCTACTGACGCCGTGAGATATATCTAATACTACATTTCATGCGGTTATGTTCTGCGGGTTGTATTATCACATAATACAGGGGTAAATGTAAATATTTTATTTAAGCTACTTACGCCGCGCCGTGAGATATATATAATACTACATTTCATGCGGTTATGTACTGCGGGTTGTATTATCACCTATTACAGGGGTCAATGTAAATATTTATTTAAGCTACTGACGCCGCGCCGTGAGATATATCTAATACTACATTTCGTATGATTATGTGTATTTTTGTCTGTGCATAGGGTTAATATGGTTTTAAATTACAAACGTTGGGAGAAGGAGATAATACATAGGTGTACATATATAATTAGGTGTGTAATAGCTTTAAATACCAAGTGTATTTGATACCATATTTCCCACGCATTTAATATAAATAGTTTTTTAAATTGCCATTAAGTTCAGCCATTAAAACAAATTCGTTAAAACAATATATATGTTAGGGACGGTAAATAAATTTTGCATTAAAGTATATTCAGGCTATCATTAAATTATTCTCCCCAATACAAGCTTTAATAAATTCGTCACTTTTGAATATATCTTAAAATGCTTTGTAGAATTAATAAAATAACTCAAGAGTTTTATTTCAATTAAATAGACTACCAACATTCATTCATTAGTTTATTAAGCCAAATAAATAATAAAAATGATGAATTTAATAAGGATAATAATGGAGTGACTATTTTATAGACAGCCTATAAAACAGGTTTGTAGAATTTATCAATCATTCTTTATTTATACTCAACAATTCTGGGAGCTGAAGAAGGAGGTAGAGGACAGGGTAAATTGGCATTCTAAATTAACTTAAAAAAGAATATGGACCTGTAATAAGATAATGATAATAGTAACAATGATAATAATAATAATAATAATAATAATAATGCTCTAAGAATATTCATCTTATAGCAGGTTTTACAATTTTTGCGTTATTATTCCTTTATTATGCTAATGTTAAACTAAATATTATAGAGGTGATGTTCCACTTAAAAACAAAAATAAATTACTATAGTTAATACCTTCAAGTACCATGTTGACATTTTAATAATGGGGTATTTCAGAGAGGTTACTTTTCCAGATATTCCTTCTGCAGCGTTATTAGACGAACGCGGTGAACCGTAGCATCTCTAGGGGGGTGTAAGAATGCAACCCTTCTCCTACCCCTGTTCAGTAACCTCTGTATTGACATGACCTCTTGAACCTCTAAGTTTGATCCAGACTACACTCTTATACCTTATAGAACTGGATCATGCATGACTATACACGATGTATGATCATAGCTCTCTTCTTCTGTATCTAATTTGGAAGGAGAAGTATGCATCATACCTCCCGTATAAATCACACGTCAGGAAAATATTCATTCAGAGACTGAAAGGAATGATCTGGTATCATTTCTCAAAAGAGCATGAGAGCTTCCCTCCAAGACTTGTACCAATAAATGTAGAGTTAGTTAACTAAACATAGAACCAGATGTTTGTTTTGTTTTAGTCTTGTTTTTCTGGGTTGAGTTTTTGTTAGCACCGCGTCTTACAGCACTTTCGGGTTACTTGCGTATGTACTAAATTAAACCAGTGGTTTTAAGGGATGAGGAAGGTTGTATTAAGAGAAAGTGTACCCAAATTTGCGTGAAAGGCGAGTGAAAAACATTGTTTGAAAAACCATAAGTAAACTCGATTGAGATTCGAACCTCGATCTCTCCGTCACCAACAGTCTATTCTTATTCTACTGCGGGATTAGCACTTTAGACCATGTGGGTACCGAAGTGGATTATATGTTGATTTAGTTTATTAGTCATGTATACAGAAATATTTAAATAATAAATTAATATTATAAATATGATATTAACATAAATTGCTAAATTAATATTTGTCAGTAAAAAATTGACAAACATGCTTAGCATGGATAGGTTTTTAGTACTTATTCTTTGAAAATTTAGATTTCAAAACAAAATTATTATTTTAAACAAAACACTTAATAGTTTATTGATATATAATTTAAAAGTCAAATTATTTAAGCATATGAAACGTTTTGACGATTTGCGCGTGAGGAGTTTGGATTGCATTGACTATAAAGAAATGCTTCCCTCCCTATGCGTAGCTATTGAGTATACTTGCCGGGGACAACTAGGGGATGAATAAGATCCCATATAGCTCTTAGTCACGGGGCTATTATCTTAGACTGTTAATGTAAAATATTGCCAAATTATAAATCTCAAACAAAAAAATTAAATAAATGATAATCAATAAAATGCATTACCATTAAGTACCTGTCAATAGTCTATTTTATTTTATTACGTTCCCCGCGTTTCATTACCTTTTCAGGATACCCACATTTTACACTAATACGGTAGGTGTTAGCAAGGTAAAATTTTTGAAAGAAGTTTACCCACATTTTTGTGGGAGAAGATTGAGAAACCATTAAGAAAAATATCTTAGTACGCCCTGCCAAGATTCTATACCAATCTGCCTTACACTATCAAATCAATCTAATCAAATGAAAACGAGGAATTGAATTTAAGAGCGTTCATCATAGTGGGCCCAGCTCAGCTCCCGGCTTGCATCTGCGTTTGTGTGTGTGTCTATAAACTGATCGAGATAATTTGAAACAACATTATAGTGACTTAAAATTAGCTGAAATTAGTAGGAGCCCACCAGTTTATAGTGATAACAGCTCACCTAATCCTTCTAATTTTCTTATTACGTTTGTTATGTTTACAAAAAGTATTTCAACAAAACAAAACTTAGCCACAAATTTGACACCAATAAACATAGGTGCATCAATTGGTATCGAACTGGTATGTTCTTGCTTTAGACCCTTCTCCCGAGCCACTGATCTACGGGACGCGTGATGAGGGGAGCGAAGACTGTTTCACAAGATATTTCTGGTTCCAAGACTAGTTTAATAAACTTCACTTTCGGGGACGGAACGAGCAAGCGCTCGGCTACGGCAGGGTTGTCTAATCCTTCTCCTCGGTTGCTCCACGCGGGAATCCGTCAAGCGGAAGAAAGAGGGAGTAAGGAAAGGGAGAGTGGTACTAGGTCCCTACAGACATCGCGGTAATTTGACATCGACCCAATCCGGAGGCAGCGGAGGATCCTTCACATGCTTACATTCCCGTTACTGGTCTAGCTGTGTTGTAAGACTATAACAAGTGAAAGATAGTTCATGGGAAAACATATACGTAAAATCTCATGGCAAGACTAGGGCATGGGACACCTATCTACAGTCTCAAGAAAAGACTAAGGCATGGGACATCTATCTACAGTATCAAGAAAAGACTAAGGCATGGGACATCTATCTACAGTATCAAGAAAAGACTAAGGCATGGGACATCTATCTACAGTATCATGGCAAGACAAGGACACGGGACATCTATCTAGAGTCTCATGACAAGACTAAGACACGGGATACCTATCTACAGTCTCATGGAAAGACTAGAACATGGAACATCTATCTACAGTCTCAAGGAAAGACTAGGACACGGGACACCTATCTACAGTATCATGGCAATACAAGGACATGGGGCAATATCTACAGTCTTATGGCAATACTAGGACATGGGACAATATCTACAGTATCGGGAAAGACTAGGGCATGGGACAACATTATGCAGTATCATGGGGATAGTAGAAGATGGGCCAATATAATCAGTAAAAGTAGCCCAAACACTAGGGCCTTGTCCCTCCCAAGGTACCATGTGGGGAGCGTGACATATTTAGATATTATACGATAGGAATGTACTATACTATTTTTAAATGAATATCTACAAGTACTTCTGATTAATTTTAGCCGTTACCTACTGCCTGGTGGGCAAGCGGACTAAAGTACGTGTTCATCTAGTGTTAATGGAAGATGATAAATCTATCTACAGTATCATGGCAAGACAAGGACACGGGACATATATATACAGTCTCAAGGCAAGACTAGGCCATGGGACAACATCTACAGTCTCAAGGCAAGACTAGGACATGGAACACCTATCTACAGTTTCATGGTAATACTAGGACATGGGACAATATCTACAGTATCATGGCAATACTAAGACATGGGGCATCTATCTATAGCCTCATGGCAAGGCTAGGACATGGGACACCTATCTACAGTCTCATGGAAAACTAGGACATGGGACATCTATCTACAGTATCAAGGCAAGACTAGGCCATGGGACAACATCTACAGTCTCATGGCAAGGCTAGGACATGGGACACCTATCTTCAGTCTCATGGAAAGACTAGGACATGGGACATCTATCTACAGTCTCAAGGCAAGACTAGACCATGGGACAACATCTACAGTCTCAAGGCAAGACTAGGGCATGGAACACCTATCTACAGTCTCATGGTAATACTAGGACATGGGACAATATCTACAGTATCGGGAAAGACTAGGGCATGGGACAACATATGCAGTATCATGGGGATAGTAGAACATGGGCCAATATAATCAGTTTTTAAGACTATAATCATTGCAAGGCAGGACATGAGCTAACATAGACAGTCTCATGACAGAACTAGGAGCAGTGCAAGATAAGACATGATCAACATAAATAAACAGTATTATAATATTTTACTCTAATAAATAAAGGTGTTCAATTCGTGTTGATTCTAAATAAAGATTTGGGTAAACATATGAATTTATATGACGAAATATACAAGTAGCCCAAACCCTAGGGCCTTGTCCCTCCCAAGGTACCATGTGGGGAGCGTGACATCTTTATATATTATACGATGGGAATGTACTATACTATTTTTAAATGAATATCTACAAGTACTTCGTATTAATTTTAGCCGTTACCTACTGCCTGGTTGGGCAAGCGGACTAAAGTACGTGTTCATCTAGTGTTAATGGAAGATGATAAATAAGTTGTGGCTGAAGTTGTGGATGTGGTATAATGGTCGGAGTTCCTGGCTACAAATCCGTAAGTGCCGGGTTTAATCCCCAGATCTTCCAGAACTTGTTTGGGAAGCCGTAGGTCTGGAACGGGGTCAAACTCAACCTTTTGAGGATAAATGAGAAGCTGCTTGAATAAATAATTAGCAGCTATGGTTTGGAAAACTGATATTAACGATTGATAGGGCTTATTGTGCTGACCACATGACACCATATATCCGAAAATGTTAGCACTATCATCGTTAACGGTGGCTGCAGCTCGGTAAATATAGCTCGATCGCGGACCCACGTCATTGAGCTGTCTATTATATATTTATTGAAGGCTATTTTTCCTATAGAGTTTCCCACCCTGCCTCTATGACAATGGGTATAAATTTCCTATATTTGATTTCTTCCTCATCCCTAAATCATTAGAGTTATTTAAATGTGTGTATCCCGGACGGGGAGTGAGGTGCGTTGGTAAAAATACTTGCAACCAATAAACTTTAAATCAATTTAAAAGAACGTGTAATACATGTGTGAATCTTTCCTTTAACGCTAAAGGTACGTTCTGATAAAGAATTAGTAAGAGTGTTGTCTCATAGATAGCTCTGTAGCATCTGTCGCCCCTACAAGAGCCCAAGCTGTCTCGACGCGAGCGAGCTGGTTTGCTTGTAAAGAATTTGTCAGCAGTTCCAATCTCACGCATCCATCTCCCCGGCTTCCATCCATTTCACTTACAAGACAGACCAACATTACTCCGACAGAAACTAGGATCATTTCTACCCCAGCTGTATTTTATAGTAGGTTCGCTGAGAACAGCTCGCAACTGTTTGAAGTCACTACAGTTCTACTAAACATCCCTCTTTCAACTTGGTCCAATGACTCTAAGAGTTGAAGATTACAATGACCCACTTATTTATTAGGAATAATATTCTGTATACATGAAGGCATAGATATTTTAAAGTTGGAAGAGTAACTTTTTTTTAAACCAATATTGGCCATCTTTATCGCTAAAAAATTTGTCTTAAGAATAACCAGTTAATATTGATGCCGTTTGTAAGTTTCACAGTGAGTGAACTATGTTTTATGTGTGGTAAAAACTTATATGAATTTCTTCTATTAATTTTTATATTAATTTATGAATGGCAAATTATTGATTCTGTTTAACTTTAATTTATGGAATATTACGAGACCTTTAAATATAATATTTAGTTTAAAAACCTGTCACACAGTAAATAGTGTTACTCTATTAAATTTTTGCTCAGGCTTAAATTAGTACATTTTAAAATAATATAAAAATATAAACAGCCCAAGAAGGATTTAAAAAGATTTTAAATCACTTAAAATTATTGAATTAATAGTAGTTGTGAGCTCGGAACTCAAGTAATCTATGGACTATATTTTGAATTTCCTGACCAGTTCTATACATCAACCTCCTTGTGACCACATGGAGAACCATAGAGACTATTCAAAGACCTCTTATGACCCTTAGGACACAACTAGAAACTCAAAGTCTTCCCGGAGACCATCAGAGACCACATGGAGAAGCTATATAAACGTTTATATTCGTACGTTCTAGGTGGAAATTGCTAAACCATATTGCATTATAAAAATATAGCCGTGTATCAAACCTCATACCCTGGTGTCAGAGCCAAGTTGAATTGTTACGTTTGACTTCATCATATCATATTGCTCTGCTTTGTCTTATTAGGACATTTTCCGGTTGCTTGAAATTTGACTGAATGTCTATTTTTGTCTGAGATGATGTCATTAATTTACCCACTTGATGAGCTTGTCAACTCCCTAGCATGTGAAGTTAGTGTTCCCACCTCCACCCTTTCCTTCAGTGCACGTTCATTATCCACCATTACACTCAACACTAGTTTATAATGACTTCCACCTAGTTGACAACACGGCAAGGCATAACACCCCCCACGCCCCATTAGATCGAACAATGGGCCGGATGATGTGTGACGTCATCAGCAGAGGTATCAGAAATAATTGCCCCCCTCCTCAACCCCTTTAGTTCTGAGGCCACGCCCACTCAAGACACCAACACTTTGTTTAAATGTGGCGTGGAGTAAAATCAGCGTCGCGATGCCAAGAGGTTGAAGGGCATCCTCCCTTGTAGTTATACATTCATTACAAGGGTCCCCAAAAAGTTCAGTCTTGAGAAAAAATACGAGGTATCCTAAAAGTGAGTCAGCTAAGAAGATGCAAATCCTATGTGATCGTGGAGGCTGACAACAGGTATGATGGCCCTTGGATAGTACCTAAAATAATAATGTAGTGTTTGCACACACATATATTTAGCAACGCGTCTTAGTACCCGTTCGGGATGTACATACGCTGTTTGTATATAGCTTTGCTGTTAAGATGGTTTGTGTATCATAGGATCTTGAAGGCACCCTGTGCAGAGGTTTCTTTTTGAAGATTATAAAAAGTAGATTTTATAAAAAAAAGTTTTAAACTTTATTTAAGATTTGTACTAACATGGCGAATATAACTCAAAAATGTCATCAAGTGACAGCAAATTTTAGGGAAAGAATAATGTTTTTCCCATAAAATCAAAATATTAGAGTGATTTATAAAACGAAGTGAGATATGAATAAACGTCAAGAAAAATCAAATTGTTCTCCCAAAAAATAGCTACAAATTTTCCTTCTTGCTTTTTATTTTGATGATTCGCGTAGTTTCATAATCCCTAAAAAAAACTAATCAAAATATTACATTTTTGAGAGTTCCCCGCCTACCCCTTGTTTTTTAAATATTCTGATGGATTTCAAAAGAAAACGATAAGCTTTATCAGAATCAAAGAAGTTGAATATATAACTTATTAAAATAAAGATTGTTTTTACATCCTTGTTTATATTTCGAAAGTTTGTTTCTTTTATCAGATATAATAATATATTTGCAGACTAAAATTTGTTTTAAAGCCTATTAACCAAAACAAAACAATAAAATCTATAACTTAATAGTCACTGCAGCGTTGTATTTCCTTAAAACAGGTAAAACAATAAATAAAAACACTTATCACTGTAACACTGCGTAAAATCCACTTTCTGTGATTCTCACTCAGAAAAAACAGAAAATGTTTGGCTCATCAGCTGTTGACAGTGTTGCCAACTCATAAGTATAGAATTATGACTTAACCAAGTGTTGAAAATTATTATTTTATTTTAAATGATCTGGTGAAAGGCTTTGGCAAGGAAAGAACAAATGAAACCGTGTTTTTTAATAAACTATTTTTTCTATTAATTTTCAATATCCTACATGTTTGGCCCCCCTCCCCCCCAAAAAAACTCGACGCCCCATACAAGTGCACGTGTTGAACCGTCAGTAGAGCCATCCCTGGCACTTGACATTAACAAGTGGGAAATAAACACTTCTTTTTAGAGTGGCTTTATGTATTGACAAGAACTGGTAGAAAATGCAATGCACTTTTTAAAGTTATTCTAATACATAGGGGCGAGTAGATTTGTATTTTAATTTAGACCAAATATTATAGTTTTGTAAAACCATTACTCGAAATTTTAGGTAAAAAAAGTTTAATCTAAAGTGCCAAATAAACCTTTCTCTATTAAGAACTAGAATACGTCTTTCTGTGTGAGACAAGAGTTAACACACAGATCAGTGAGGATAATTAGTGTGCTAAAAGTGTCTGCTTAAACCCTGAACACACGTCACATGAAAATAACCAATACACAACACAGTGAGGATGCTTCTAATGGTTGAACTAACGTCCCTTTAAACTCCTGACCACACGTCACATGAAAAGAACAAATACACAACACATTGAGGATGCTTCTAATGGTTGAACTAACGTCAGTTTAAACATATTCCTATAGTGAAGGGAACCTAAACATTAAACTAATGAAACTACGAACCATCGTCAGATCAACTTTCACAGTAACCAGACTGTTGATACGAGAGGGGTCCTGTGACTTTAGAGCCAACACCCCGGGAGGTTCAATGAATCAAACATGCAAAATGTTTTAAACGTTGCCTGCCCTACACTCTGCGGGGATCAAAATGGCTGCAGAGTGCTCAGGAGGGGGTCGTTCTCAAATACACTTGCTTTTATAAGTCATGGTTTTTCAGACATACCAAGATCTTTGTCAATAAATTTTGAAATAATATTGAAATGGATTGGGTTTTGGGTTTAGGAATAACATCAATAAAGAATTCACTAATTAATGTACATATCCGTTATTTTTTATTGACTATCTAACTTAATTAATATACAGTAAACTCCCGACTATCCGTTACGCAATCTAACCACGGCATAGCGAACAGCAGGGGATACGTTTGGAAAAAAACAAAAACGCCGCGTTTATGGATAAGGACTACCGATTGTTGTACTCAGTAAATCCTTAGGGAAGAGATAATGGCACGATAGGCAAAAAGTGTATGCAAGGTGTACTGCATTGGAATGGATTCATAACCTACTTAATTATCTGAAACAGGAATACGACACACTCCTCTCTGACAAGGTGATGTTACGGATAATACATATCGGGATCAAAGAAAAGGGAGCAGCTGCAACGAATCAAAAGATAAATACAAACTTTTTAAAATATGTGTTCATTTTGAACATAATTCACATTGATTTAAAGTGTTTTTATTATCTTAGTGCTTGAAATATAAGCATGTGTTCATAGACCTAGTCATGATAGGTGAGTAATAGTTTGAATTGAATGTGCTACGATCTCTTGTTTAACTAAATATGCGAATTATCCATGGTATTGGGTTATCTGTGGCACTCAACCCCTCCATTACCACGGATAACCGGGAGTTTAGTTTTTATGGTTACTTTAAGTCTTAGCTATTGTTTATTTAGTTGATTATTTATTAGTATTTGTATTATGGACTGTCTTGACTGGCATCCATGTTGTGACTGGAGGTGGAGGGAATTGACAGCAGCTTCCAAGTCAGTTCCTGCAAGAAACCCTGTTGTAAGAAATGGGAGGGGATTTACATAATTTTAAAATTAAGTTCTCCCAAGAAGCCTTTATATTGGAGTTAAAGGAAGTGGAAAGTAGTTACCAAGTCAACTCGCCTAAAAAGAGTTGTTGTGAGAGGTGGAAGGAATTTACAACAGTTTCTAAATATCCTCCTCCAAGCAGCGATGTTGTGGGAGGTAGAGATAATTTACAGCAGTTTCCAAGTAAGCTCCTCTAAGCAGTCATGTTGTGAGAGGTGGATGATGTTAACAGCAGTTGCTAAGTCAGCTCCTCCAAGCAGTCAAGTTGTTTCAGGTAAAGTGTGGAAGGAATTTACAACAGTTTCTAAATATCCTCCTCCAAGCAGCCATGCTGTGGGAGGTAGAGAGAATTTACAGCAGTTTCCAAGTAAGCTCCTCCAAGCAGTCAAGTTGGGAGAGGTGTATGATGTTAACAGTAGTTGCTAAGTCAGCTCCTCCAAGCAGCCATGTTGTGGGAGGAATACAGTGTTAATAGAAGTTTCTAAATATACTCCTCCAAGCAGCCATGTTGTGGGAGGTAGAGGGAATTGACAGTAGTTTCTAAGTCAGCTCCTCCAAGCAGCCATGTTGTTTCAGGTAAAGGGAGTATTAGCAGTTTCTAAGTCAACTCCTCCAAGCAGCCATGTTGTGGGAGGTAGAGAGAATTTACAGCAGTTTCCAAGTAAGCTCCTCCAAGCAGCCATGTTGTTTCAGGTAAAGGGAGTATCAGCAGTTGCTAAGTCAGCTCCTCCGAGCAGTCAAGTTGGGAGAGGTGTATGATGTTAACAGCAGTTGCTAAGTCAGCTCCTCCAAGCAGTCAAGTTGTGAGAGGTAAAGGGAGTATCAGCAGTTTCTAAGTCAGCTACTCCAAGCAGCCATGTTGTGAGAGGTAGAGGGAGTATCAGCAGTTTGCTAAGTCAGCTCCTCCAAGCAGTCAAGTTGGAAGAGGTGTATGATGTTAACAGCAGTTGCTAAGTCAGCTCCTCCAAGCAGCCATGTTGTGAGAGGTAGAGGGAATTGACAGTAGTTTCTAAGTCAGCTCCTCCAAGCAGCCATGTTGTTTCAGGTAAAGGGAGTATCAGCAGTTTCCAAGTAAGTTCCTCTAAGCAGCCATGTTGTTTCAGGTAAAGGGAGTATCAGCAGTTTCTAAGTCAGCTACTCCCAGCAGTCATGTTGTGAGAGGTAGAGGGAGTATCAGCAGTTTCTAAGTCAGCTCCTCCAAGCAGTCAAGTTGGGAGAGGTGTATGATGTTGACAGCAGTTGCTAAGTCAGCTCCTCCAAGCAGTCAAGTTGTGAGAGGTAAAGGGAGTATCAGAAGTTTCTAAGTCAGCTCCTCCAAGCAGCCATGTTGTGAGAGGTAGAGGGAATTGACAGTAGTTTTTAAGTCAGCTACTCCCAGCAGCCATGTTGTTTCAGGTAAAGGGAGTATCAGCAGTTTCTAAGTCAGCTACTCCCAGCAGCCATGTTGTTTCAGATAAAGGGAGTATCAGCAGTTTCTAAGTCAGCTACTCCCAGCAGCCATGTTGTGAGAGGTAGAGGGAATTGACAGTAGTTTCTAAGTCAGCTACTCCCAGCAGCCATGTTTTTTCAGGTAAAGGGAGTATCAGCAGTTTCTATGTCAGCTACTCCCAGCAGCCATGTTGTTTCAGGTAAAGGGAGTATCAGCATGTTGCTAAGTCAGCTCCTCCAAGCAGTCAAGTTGGAAGAGGTGTATGATGTTAACAGCAGTTGCTAAGTCAGCTCCTCCAAGTAGCCATGTTGTGGGAGGTAGAGGGAATTGACAGTAGTTTCTAAGTCAGCTCCTCTAAGCAGCCATGTTGTTTCAGGTAAAGGGAGTATTAGCAGTTTCTAAGTCAACTCCTCCAAACAGCCATGTTGTGGGAGGTAGAGAGAATTTACAGCAGCTTCCAAGTAAGTTCCTCTAAGCAGTCATGTTGTGAGAGGTGGATGATGTTAAAAGCAGTTGCTAAGTCAGCTCCTCCAAGCAGCCATGTTGTTTCAGGTAAAGGGATTATCAGCAGTTTCTAAGTCAGCTACTCCCAGCAGCCATGTTGTTTTAGGTAAAGGGATTATCAGCAGTTTCTAAGTCAGCTCCTCCAAGCAGTCAATTTGGGAGAGGTGTATGATGTAAACAGCAGTTGCTAAGTCAGCTCCTCCAAGCAGCCATGTTGTTTCAGGTAAAGGGATTATCAGCCGTTTCTAAGTCAGCTACTCCCAGCAGTCATGTTGTGAGAGGTGGATGATGTTAACAGCAGTTGCTAGGTCAGCTCCTCCCAGCAGTCAAGTTGTGAGAGGTATACAGTGTTAATAGCAGTTTCTAAATATACTCCTCCAAGCAGCCATGTTGTTTCAGGTAAAGGGAGTATCAGCAGTTTCTAAGTCAGCTACTCCCAGCAGTCATGTTGTGGGAGGTAGAGGGAATTGACAGTAGGTTCTAAGTCAGCTCCTCTAAGCAGCCATGTTGTTTCAGGTAAAGGGAGTATCGGCAGTTTCTAAGTCAACTCCTCCAAGCAGACATGTTGTGAGAGGTGTAGGTAAATTGACAGCAGTTTCCAAGTCGGCTGCTCCAAAGGACGCCCCTTGTTCCCAGTTCGCTGACATACCAGCAGCCAGTACGACTGAGGGAATGTTTAAACGCCAGGGGCACAATAGACTTGTTTGAAGTTGGTGGTGGTAGTTGAAGAGGGGAGCAATCCTATCAACACACCCACCCCTTCTCCGACTGTAATTACCAGGCTACTCACTACCCTAAACACGATTTACACAACCAACAACTACCCCTGTCAAGCCACCAACCCTCGTCAACAGTTGTCCTTGTGACAATCCCCTCTCCTTCATTCCTCCATCCATCCCACTAAAAGTTAGAGATTTAAAATATTAGGTCAGAAAGCCTGACTGAATGTTCATCTTTGGTTAATGCTAAATACACAAGTGGGTTATGAGCACCTGAGAACCCACTCAGAGCTAACTTATTTTCCGTACTTTGTCACCTTATGAGGACATCTACTGATTCGCTGGAGCTCAAACCATTTTCTCCTGGATCTGTTCGGCGATTGTTAAATCCTAAGCAACCCCGAAAATGTCTGAGGCCTTTAGCATACAGTTATTTTAAATATAGGTTTGTGTACTGATATAATCAGTCGGTTCAGAAAGTTCACGATAACTAGCTCAAAGGAAATAAATGAACAAGCCCTTTTAAATACAAGCCTACATTATTCAATGATTTAATATAGGACAGCACTCCCAGAGAATGCTAAACACTAATATTGGTACCAGGAATGTAAACATTTTAGTAATATTGTAAATATGAATATAACAACTGGTTATTTGTAGTACATCGCGTTTGACTACCCGTTCGGTATATTCTAAAATTACTTGATTCCAATTTACAAACTATACTAGATACATCTTTTGATACATTAACTAGGTGAATAGATAATTTGCTCACTGATAAAATAGTCTTGAATTATATTCCCGGGAAGAGTCGATGTGACATTGCTACAAGGGAATTGTTTCGACTGTCTAGAAGATAACATATTCTCATCGTCTCTCCTAGCTGTATGCACACAAAGATTAAATTAGGAAAGAATGATATAAGCCCGTACATATATTAAAATAACAAATACACATTTGTTGCTCCTACATAGGGTCAAACTAGATGTAGTCTGCCTCTCCTTACCTCAAATATGGAAGTACGTGTGCTTTATGTAAAGGAATTATCTTAGTTCCCCACAGAAGACTTGGAGGAGCTCTGGTAACTGATTTCACACTTATAGCATCTGGTTAATCTTTCCTGCATAATTTGCTGGTAAACCTTTCTTGCATTACTTTCAGGCAAATCTTCCTTACATAGCTTCCTGAGAAAACTTCCCTGCCTCCATTCTTGGTAAACCTTTCATTGTCATCCTTCCCTGCATCAATTCCTGTCCAACATTACCTGCCTTAAATCCTGGCAAACTTTCCCTGCATCACTTTCTGAAAAACTACCCCGTATTACCATTAATTCCTGTAAAACCTCTCCTCCAACACCTTCTGGGAATCCCTCCGCCAATCCTTCTGGGGAAAATTGGAAAAATTTCCCTCCAATCCTTGTTGAGAAAACTTATCTCTAGACCTACCCCTTAAACCATTAAGGTAAACTCTTTCTTCCAGCACCTCTTGGCAAACCTTTCCTCCAAACCCTCCTATAAAACTAATTCGTCCTGGAATATCACCCCTCCAACCCCTCTTGACAAAATTCCATTCCAACCCTTCCTAGAAAAACTCCCATACAATTCCTCTCGGAAAACCTTCCCTCTAAACCCTCTTGGATAACCTCCCTTCTAGCCCCTTTTCGCAAACTTCCCTTCCAAACTCTCATGGAAAACGTCCCTTTCAATCCCTCTTGACAAACTTTTTCAATTTCTCGAGGAAAAACTCCCCTCAAGCCCCTTTCGGTCAAACCTCTCTACAACCCCTTCTGGAAAATCTCCTCCACAATCCATTCTGTCAAACCTCACCTTTCTAACGCGATTAAAATCAATTTTCCCGAGACAATCTGCAAAATTTGGGATCCTACGTTCCATTAATTAGTTTCAGTGTGGAGAAGGGGGAGTTTATTGATCAGTCAGCTTCTAAACTGTTGGATGAGGATTTATTCAACTTCTAATACTACACAAACATTAATTGCCATTTTGTAATATCTCCTTTGACTAATGGCCTTTTCCATCAACGATTACCAAAATATTGGATGATTTAAAGCAATTATTTGAGAATTTGCTTAATACATTTAGGATAAAATAGTTATAACATAATCGTTTGTTGGAATATTTTATAATGATTAGATAAATGAAAGTATACACGTTTGTTTTGGAGGAATATAGTTTATTATAGATACAAATTTGGTTTTGGTATACACACCAATTTTAAGTGTAGGCAAAAAATCAAAGCTTTAAATGCTGAACTCGTTAAAATATAATTACCATTAGTAGAAAACACAACTAGCTATACATAACAACGAATATTAATCCCACAGCTTTAGGAGTTAATTTAGTTTATACTAAAACCCAGATATTTATAAAACCAACAACCGCAGAGAAGATGTCACCTCACAGCAACCGAGATGTCACTTCACCTTGACTTGTAAACCCGGATCTCTCAGAGAACGTGTTTGGTGCAAAGTCTAAACGTACTGGACAGTGGTACTGAAGAATATAGTAACAATTACAGCCTCGTGTAACATTCCTTGGATCCCTACTGGATGGTAAACATAGAATGAATGATCTTGCAAGGCGTGAGTGGTGTGGAGGAGGGGGAGGGGAGTGGTTTAGTCACCCAACTATCTTTTGTTTGTCGGCGAATGTTGGGATGTTTGTTTGACTTTACAACCTGTTCTATCTTGGATTGTTTGCCCCTGGCTGCCACTCTTTGTGCCAGACAAACTCAAAACTACCCTTGAAAACACAGTTCCGTAAGACGCACTTCAATCTGAGAACAAACTCAACCAGACTTTATCTACAATTACTTGGTAAAGTAACAAGATAAATTATCACGTATTTTTATACAGATCTATAGGGATATTGACAGGTGAAGTCAATATTACTAGCTATATTCAAAATAATAGTATAAATGTGTCTAAACTACTGTAGCAAATACATGAACTATAGCTTATAATATTATTCGTTTAGTAAGGTTTGGTGAGGTTTATGTTCAGGCAATGTATGGAATGAAAGTACACATTTTCAGGAAGTGACGGATGTTACGGATGGAGTAAATGTCTGCATCTTTGTGAAATGATGGATGATATGAATGGAGTACACGTCTACATCTTCAGGAAGTGATAGATGTTATGGATGGAGTGCAAGTATACATCTTCAGGAAGTGATAGATGTTATGGATGGAGTGCCCCTCTACATCTTCAGGAAGTGATAGATGTTATGGATGCAGTACACGTCTACATATTCAGGAAGTGATAGATGTTATGAGTGCAGTACACGTCTACATCTTCAGGAAGTGATAGATGTTATGGATGGAGTGCATGTCTACATCTTCAGGAAGTGATAGATGTTATGGATGTAGTACACGTCTACATCTTCAGGAAGTGATAGATGTTATGGGTGCAGTATACGTCTACATATTCAGGAAGTGATAGATGTTATGAATGGAGTTCCCGTCTACATCTTCAGAATAGTGATAGATGTTATGGATGGAGTACACGTCTACATCTTCAGGAAGTGATATATTTTATGGATAGGGTATACGTCTGCATTTTCAGGAAGTGCTGGATGTAAAGTAGGTAAACGTGTTCAGAAAGTTATGTAAGTGATCAATGGAGTTAACTACGCATTTTCAGGAAGGGTTGGATGTAATTGAGTATACATGTTCAGGAAGTTGTGTAAGTGATCATTGGAGTATAGTTACCCATTTTAAGGAAGTGATGGTAAGTGATGAGTGCAGTATTGGTATTAATTTCCATGACATTATACCAATCTCTCAATCCAATATCAATATATTCCTTGTTATAGGTGTATAGCGACTTAAGGTTGTGTTTTAACTAGTTATTATCTTGCTATGAAAGGGTTAGAATCCCAATGGGATAACAATATAGTCTTAGTTTGATACAAAATCAAGCAGGGGTCTAATATATCAAAGCTCAAAAATAGTTATCACAACATTCATAGAGAAGTGTACAGTAATAGAGTTAACCTACTCAAAACAACTTTAGTTTTAATACCATTAGAATTATTAATGGTTATAAAAACGACACAAATAATAGATAATTATTTATTTGATTAAAATATTAATATTTAAGAAAGAAACGTGAATTGCAACGTACATATTTAACATGGTTACTTCACCTGCTACCTTGTGAAAATTGTTATCCTCTTTAATTGCGCTTTTAACATTCATTACCGCATCTGTAACTTTTTTCTCTCGTTTTTAGACCATTCTATGTAGTTTTAAATCTAATTCTCTACTCCCTGGTGGGAAGATTTTTTTTTGTTACAAAAGAGAGATGAACAAACAACTTTTGAGTCTGCCTCTGAAGTAAGACTACGTTTTAATTAATTAAAGAAAGAGAAGGATTAGGGAGGAGTAAAGTAAAAAATAAAATAAAAAAAGTTAAGTTTCTTCATTTAATTCCAGACTTGTTTCAATTTTTGTCGTAGATTCTCTTGCCCCTCAACCCATCGTGGTTTTTCTAGCCTACCTCTATTGCTACCATCACTCCTCAGACTCTGGAAAGTTGGCCATCTGAGGGCCTCGTAACCTTGACTAGAGGAGCAGTGAAGAGAGCTTGCTGTTAGAACGATCCAGTCTCAGTACTGGCTAGAAGCGACTTACGGGAATAAACAAGAATGGGGGTAGGGATAGTTTCCAAGTTGAAAATAAATATGTTAAATATTACTTAATATTGATACTTCTTCGTCTTATCCTTGCGTCAACAGCCCAAAGATTGGTTTGATGTGATTTATATCCATCTCGTGCTGGATATGCATTTATTATTTCATCTGTTAGTGCTTCCTACATCATCTGGTAGAAATCCTATGTACTAAGGGAGATTAGAAAGAATGGTGGTTCCTCATTGCCTTCCACACTAAATTTCTATGAGTGAGCGCAAAAGGGCATAACTTTTTTTAAAGATATTTTTACATACCTTCTAGAGTTATTTTACACGCCCCATGGACACACGACTTGGAAACGACAACTCTAATTTCCCTCTAAAGTTAATTGTGCTACGATTTTTTTTTATCATTCAACATCCCTCTGCTCTATTTGAACCCACGGACATCGGGTCCTGAGGCAAGCCCTTTACCACAAGACGATTGATATCGACTAATATTGTTTATAATTACTTAAATCTCCGTAGTATTTCGTCAATAAGATAGAGTATTAAAGTTAATCTCCATTAAAAATAGTCGACTGCTTAAATAGCCCTCACGATATTAACCCTTGTGATGACGTGTTAACTTTGTCCCCCAAATATAATTTTAATTTTAATTTGATATTGGTGGCCAGATGGTCTAGGGTTAAGGTATCGGACTTCTGTGCTGGGGTTCCGGGGTGCAATCCTCAGTCCCGGCACAGATTTATCTGATTGACAAACCCTTCCTTCGCCTCTGAAAAGACGTGTATTAATCACAACTTGTGAATGTGTGGAATACCAGGTCTCCACCGTGGCTCAGATTCCACGTTAATCTGTAAGTCCTACATTTCATCTCACAATCATTCTTACCCTTACACGTTACCGTAAGTGCGTATAGCCCAAACGGGTAGTAAGACGCGGTACTAATAATAATAATAATTTGATATTTTTACACTTTTTTACTAAAAGTATTTTCTTATCAGTACATAGTTTTATTTGGGTTCTGTCTAGCAATGATTTCAAATTCCTAACCTAAAATAAAATAACGAGGAAAGTAAATATACGTTTAAGTCGTTAAAAGCCAATATTGGCACTATCAACCTCTTCTTTCTGCCATCTTAAATTTTATTTTATAAGGCTATTAAATGAATGGGCATTATAGCATGAAAATGAACAAAATGCATAAAATAAAATTGGTACAATGTTAATAAATGACCTAAATAAAGAACATTTCTTGTCAAAAAAAGGACTCCCCCAAATATTTGAAATTAATTACCATTTATAAGTTCTTGATCCTTGCTGTGAACTGGTTTCAGCCTTCTGATCCAGCTAGAGACATAAACTAAAATATAGCGTCGAGAACAGGGTCAACAAATAGCACTTCCCGCGAAGGACATACCAATGCCTCTGATCAGGCGATATCTCCTTGGATTGATGGGAGGGTTGAGAAATAGGACAGGAAGACCTTTTCTACGGTATCGTCAACCAACAACTTTCTTAGAGTCTTCTTATAAATGGTCATGTGTACTGTTTATGTCTACAGATACGTTATATAGGGGATGAAAGCGGCCCCCAGCTCAGCTCTGATATGGTCTTTTGTCTCTTGCCCCTCCCTACCTCCACCCTTGTCAAGTTATTTTGATAGATAACAGCCGAGCTGTTTGTCATTCAGTGGCGAAAACTCGATACTAACGACATCTGCACGCGAGCCCGGGTTCACGAGATAAAACAACTGCGTAACGAAACACTTGGAAACAAAAGAGTGGAGGGAGGAAGAGCAAAGAGGAATAAAGAATAGTAGAGGGGATACCTTAAGATACGCAACAAAGAAGAATCTAGAGCACGTGAGTTTATTTTAAAATAAAAACGTCCACCGAAAGAGACTAGAAAGACTGGCGTACGTCTTGGAATGCCGTTTGAAATTCAACGTTCAGTTTTTTTATTCCCTTTTTCGTGTCCGTGTTACGTTAGTAGATTGATTTTTTGAAGAGAAGACGGGGACCAAATATGTTTGCTATTCTCATAAAAAGTATTTTATCATAAATAGAAGCCCCATTTTGAGTTCAATATAGCACAGCTTTTCAACTTTGCATAACTTATTACTTGAACCATGACCTTTATTAGAAAATGTGCACCACTTTGTCCGAAACGACCGACCGACAAAAGATAAAATATTTTAAATTCCTGTATATCTATTTCTGGACTACTGGTTATAAATGTATGTAAATTCCAAGGAATATATTTCCATTGTTTATTATAGAAAATACCCTGACTTTAAACACTTACTAGATACAGCCTTGTAGTTTAGCAGCTCTCAATTTCGACGGATGAAATCCATTTATACAAATGAAAACTAGTATAGACACACTTCAAATGTATTTAGAAGCTAGATACCTCAGTTTAATCTATTCAACTAGGTAATTAATACTAGCTAAAGCCACTAAACACGTGAACAAAGGCATCAGTCTCGTAATGTTTGGTCTGGGTTAAAGTTCCAACAAGCTGTTTTGAGTTGGTCTATCATTATTGTATTAAAATTATCGCACCACACCAACATGCTACCACTAGTTTGGACTATACGTATGTGACCTTATTTTGATAAAGTAGTAGGGATTTAAAAAAAGGTTTAATTTAGAGGAAGTATACCCAAATGTTTGTGCAGGGAGAGTGTAAAACCATTGGAGGTAAATCATTCTCGGTAAGCCCAACTGGGATTCTAAGCCTTATATCCCCATCATCGACAGCCCAGTTTGTTGCAATAGTGATCTTATAAACTTGATCTTGGCTTGATCTTATAAACTTTGGTATAAAAATATACCTTAATAAAAGGGTTTAACCTTCGTAAGGATACACAAAACACATTCACGTAATGAAAAATATCAAATTGATAAAAATAAACTGGTTTAGCTAATACATAAATTATAGCCTAGTTTAAAGAAGGTCAGTACATCATTGTAATGTGCGTATAAATAATTAGATTTAAACTATAAATCAAGTCTAAAAACTTGTGTGAGTCTGCCCTTTCTTTAGTAACTGAAACTAGTTTTTTTTTATTAGTAGAGGGGATGTTTGGTGTGCTCTGGACACACATGAGCTCAGCGTCAGTGTATCGTGATATATACCCTACATTAGCGTCGACACATATATACGATGACAGCATGTTCCTATTAAAAATAAAAACTACGCTTTGAGCCACACTCTAATTAATGCAATGAGTACAGTGGGGGTCATAACTAACTATCTTGTTTGTTTATAGGAGAGTATGTAGCTTGATGTCTAATTACTTTTAAAATGAATTGATTTTATAAACAAATCAACATTATTAATAAGATTAATGATATATTTGGCTATACTTTGCTAAAACAAAATGTTTAAAGGGGTTTAATGGTAATGGTTATTTTGTTGAATTTATCTGCTACGATTAAAATATATTAAAATATATTATCTTTAGTATTTACTACCAAGAAATTTTAACACGTGCTATAAAAATACACCTCTACATATCTTTATTGAGACATCATGATCATACAACCCGCATTTCAAAGCTGTATGTAATGTAGTATTAGATTTATATCACGATTTCCTAGTTTAAATTGAAATTTGCATTATCGCCTGTATTAGGGGATAATACACCTTGCAACACACATCTGTATGCAATGTAGTATCAGATCTATCTCAGGGCGTCAGCAGTTTGTGTCCCCTGTTTTATATGATAATATACACCACATCACACAACAGTATAAAATTGAGTATAATTGTTATATCACGGCTCATTATGATAAAAATAGTATTAAGCTAGATGTTTAAGTTCAAAGACCCAGAAATAATTTGATATATAGGTTTACAGTAGATTTACAATTGCTTTAACCGTTTATTTTATGTGAACTTAATGTTTCTATTTCAATAGTAAAATGCTTACAATATCTTCTAAATAAAATAACAGTCTCCTACAGAGCTAAGTCCATGGTTCTATGGAGGGATACTATCAGCCAAAAGTCAAGGCTTAAGGGTGGAATGGGAAGAACGCGAGAAAAAGTAAGTATTTTTTACAGTTTTTGTAGAAAAAAATTTTCTCCATGATATATTAAAGATTAATAAACATAGTTTAATTTTCTTCACATGGTGATATCAACAGTTATTCAATATATGTTATGAGCATAGGGGCATTAAATGAAATACTTTTTAAAGGTATATATATATATATATATACGGGAAGTTTTCATTAAACTCCAGGACATCCTTGACAGTTATCAAAGAACTGTTTATGTCACAATGTTAATAAAGTTGAACTATGTTTATACTGGAGAATTATTTGATTTATTTTGTCCAAAAAAATGTGTATTTAAAAGTTTCAAAATTACGGCCCTTAGCTCGTGCTTCCTTCACTAACTCCGCCTTTAAATAATATTTCCAAATGAAATATTGTTCACTTAAACATATATGTTTTTACTAAAGAAATGCCGTTTTATACATTAGTAGCTAATTGATCCTATACATCTGTTTTGTATCAGGATGTCGACATGGCACCTACTCATACCCGTGACTGTACACATCTAAATACCTTGTCCAACATGGTGGTAATATGTTGTACTGCGTGCATGTCATGAGGCCAGAAGAATGCTAAGAGTTCACTACAGGTTTTTTTGGAGGCAGAAACTGTTCTTGTGTCCATGTGAATTACGACTACATGCGTGAGTGTGTGTTCAGACCTCGGAGAGAAGAAGGCCTTATGTATACTTTTCATGCGACCTATGTAGAGATACTGCTTCACTGCACAAATTGATTGTACTAAAAACTGGTCTGGAATGAATTGCTAAAGTATTACCGCGCGCAGCCTCTGTTACAAGTAAATAACGGCCATTTAAAAATAATAAAACCGCATGCGATAGAAATAAATAATTGGTCGGTTGGCTCATCATCAGTAAGTACAGGGCTAGTTAAAACGGCCGTGTGGACTATTTAAATTGAATGGAACCATTAAAAGAACCCATCTCATATAATGAGTTTGAACTTTTTTAAACAAAATACAAATAATGATAACCAAACTGTGTATGTAGCGATATATAAGTATTCATAAAAATAATAAAAATAACAATTATTTCAATTTCAATTTCAATTAGTAAAATAAATCATTTCATTTTCATTTTATTTTATTAAAGTGCTAGCCAATAGTCGAGACCTCCAATAAACTAGTATTGAACAAAAGCAGAACAACGCATGGCTTACAAAATAATAACTATAGTGATAATATTTTGTTTTACCACCGTGTCATACTGTCTGTTCAGGTTATGCTCAATTAATACTACTAATACTAATAGTACTACTTTTACACACGTTTACTAATGAAATTCTAGAGAAATTAAACGAAAACAAACATATAGCTATATCATGTATATACAATGCCGGAAGCATTTGATACGTTAAATAAAGATATTTTACTAGAATCACTTTAGAAAATTGTTATCATAGGTATTATTTACGAATGATTTAAAAATTACTTAAGAAATAAGAAAATAATAGTTAAAATAAATAATATAGAAAGTGAAGAATTGAGTATAGATATTGGAGTACCACAAGGCTATATTCTTGGGCCAAATAATCATATAACCCGAAAGGGAGGTAAGAGTCTGTGCAAAATATTACTATTCTTCACCGATATTATACTACTTAAGCTATGCAAGAACATTGTCAAAGTGTATACAAAATTGATTGTAGTATGTTTGTGTATGTTGATGATACGATGCTGTATGTGGTGTACAAAAATGTAGATAGAGCTAAACAAATATTGCAGGAAGACTTTAACAAGGTGAAAAAACTGGATTCATGAAAATAAATTAACATTAAGAAAACGCAAACTGTGCATACCAAACTACCGCATGTTATATAGTATAAATTAGATATAAAAGGTCATTGCTTAGATTGTTTACATAATATGAAACCGTGTAATTGTTCAACATCCACGCAAGGTGAGACATATAATTATCTTGGACCGATGAGAGAGTCTCATATGAAATGGAATACTCAGATAGACATAATTAGTAGGAAGCTAAGAGCGTGAATGGTAAATATATGTATACTAAAACAATATGTTACATTTGATATTCTAAAAATAGTATATAACGCGCTAATCGAATCGCATCTGGGTTTTGGTATTACTTCATGGGGTATTACAAGTGATTAAAACAAATTAATGTTCTTAAAATACTGAGTGAAAATAACAATAAGTACTAAGGAGTGGACACCATTGATATTAAAAAAAAACATGTATAACTATAAAATAATAATTCAGTATAGCAACTCAGAAACATATAAAGTAAGACAGGCTCGTTGTCACAACTCCCGGAAACGACAGAGGTATCGGATTCTAAATCTGACAGACTTAGAAGTCCTTTGATTTGAGCTCCCAGCCTTCTCAGAAAGTGGTAGATTTTACTTAAATGGAGTATTGTTTCTGATTGCGTAACACCTTCATGTGAATCGATAATAACTGGAACATTTATACTAAAGCTGAATACTATTTTGAGTCTATCAATCAATCTAGAATAATACTCTTGCTGTTCATTGAAAATGACACAATTTGAGAGATGTACCTCCAAACAAATCATCAGAATTAAAATATAATGTGATACTTTACAAGATGAAGTAACTAAATTATTGTTTGTGTGTGTTACCCACGTGTAATAGTCCTTTTAATATACAGGTTGTTAAAGAAAAGCGTTCGGAGCTTTATAAATGTTGTAGTATTAATTAAAATTAGTAAAAAGGTATCAGTAACCATAGCTCCGAAAACCAACTCAAGAAGAAATACCAGCAATTTTGTCTTTCGGCTATAAAAAATTAATGCTACGCTGCACCACACACACACTTTCTTTCTCTTTAATAGTAATATTAACTAAAAAAGCTCGTAGAATTTTTTAAATGGAATAACATAAACTGTTGCAGAAAAACTCCTCCAAAGAGTGTGAGATGTAATAAATATAGTGTGTTTTAGAAACAGTGAGCAACGAGGATCATCTTTGTCCACTAAAGATCATAACAATCACTATATTAAAATAAATGGTATGGAACTCTGCACTGACTTTCTAGTTACAGTGTCTCAAAATGGAGATATTCACTCAAAACTCGTAATATATGTGAAACCCGATTACAAATTACGCTATACTTACGTAAAACATATTTTGACCCCAGGCTTTATGTTTCATGATTTTATTTTTAAAGAATTAGAAATCCTCATTTGTATACTTGGATCAATAAAAAAGGTTGCCATTGGCTCCACAAGGGTCAACACTTGTATTAAAATTTCTATTTCCTGTTAAAAAAAATTGACATTTTATTAGGGGTGGCACATCTTCAGGTCATCGCAATGCTATTAAACTCTTCATTTATAAATGTTGACCAATAAAATAGGGAAATATTAACTATTGAATCTAAAATGATAAAGATAGTTCAATGCTGTACAAACATTTCCCCTAAGAGGTTAAAGGAAAAAGAATATCAACTTTTTGAGATACTTACTTATTCATTTGAGCCATTTTGTTTATAATCTTAATCAACGCCTACATACGAATTTTATCTAAAATCGTTTGATACGATTTTGAGAAAATCAAATGTCTCTATTTTTTTCCTTTAGTAAGCTATTAATTTTAGGGTTATGTTTATGTGAGTGTGTATCGGGGGCATCGCTTACAAGCCTCATTTAGTTCAAATGAAATAATAACCCACATCAAGAAATTGTAATGTTGGTGCTTCACTAGCTTCATATTGCCTCTTTCTCTCTTTGCTCTCACTACGCATGCACCTACCCCCCTTGTTGACCACTATGACCTGCGCTGTATCTGTAAGGTATGATTGGCTGACACCTGTTCTCCCTTTCCTTTTTCCTTCTCAATCTATAGTTTGGTTTAATATACCATTTGAACAGAATAAGACACACAACTTCTAATAATTTACGACTGATCGGGTCTCTAACTGTACCTTCTCTACTGCAGCAGACAATCTGAGCAGGCCCAGGCCGGAATGAACTCCGGTGCAGTCAACGCAGGGGCTACCCGGGGGTAGCACCCCGCCACACCTGGATCATCAACACCTTCATAATCTACCGCTGGTGCACTAGAAGTGCGCCACCTGCCCTACCACTGGGGCTATAATCACGCTGCGCTATCGCAGCTGATTGTTACATTTGAGTTGGCTCACACAAAGACTGTTTGGTAGCCGGACTGGCTAATTTCCGTCTGCGTGCGGTGTGTACTGTTACTCGCCGAGCAGTGTATCTGTTAATATGTAATTCCAATTGTATAGCTACGGGTAATGTGAAGGTTACGCATTGGCTCAACTAATTTGGGGAATCATGAATCACTGGTTTCTTTCTAATGTCAATCCCCTGGATAATTGATGTAAATAAGTATTGAGCTAGTTAGGCCGATATTATAAAAGTTTCCACAAGAGGCAACTAGGGCATGATAGTTCAGTGAGCAGATATAGTCACTTGCTGACATGTACTACTTGTGTTGTTTATCGTGATATAAGCGGCTTACCCGCTCAAGTTGAGTCATGTTAGTATTATGTCTACATACAAGCGATTAACGTTAGATTGGTTGTTTGGCAATGTCTGTCTGTATTGGTAGGAAGAGAACGCCACGAGTCACTAGTAGGGAGTACTAGATTTGTTTTGATGACCTAATTAGGTCTCCTGACCGTGGCTATGTTGTCTCATATTGTATTATTTTGGGGTTCCGTATTTTATTAATTATTATTTGCTCTGCCCTTGGACGGCCTTTTAATCACTATTGCATGTTCATTTGAGGGCTTTTAGATGGCCTCCTTATGCCTTACACTCGTTGTACTTGTACTTGTTGGGTATACCTTGTAGACAAATTTTGTTCGTGGATGTGGCCACTATTGCTCTTGTCTGTAGCTATGTTGCTCTAACTGGGGCTAATTATCCCCGGTATTAGAGGGACTAGGTTAGCGCCTCCTCATTACGACTATGACGTTATCTCACTATTGGTTGCCATAGATGGAGAGTTTATTTATTTAATTTCTAGATGCCTAAGTAGCTAGGCTTCTTGAGAACCTAAGTGATCATAAGCGAATGGGTTGATGGTCATTTTCACGGGAGTATTGACATTTAATCACACGAACTCTTCCTTGAGGTCAGTTCAAAGGACTTCTTTAAATATTTATAATTATAGACCCGCCACTGTCCAGTTTGTTGCAGTTGACGAGTCGCAGGGATTGTCTTCTCGGGAACTTTCAGGATCCTGGATATAGATACCAAACTGTAATTTCCTTTAGTTAACTATTGTTGACTCATTTGCCTATACTCACGGGGCTCATAATACTGAACGTTTTGTTTTCAGTTTATTAAGTATTATTTTTACCTAAGTGTTGTGACTCTACACTCAGCGACAAAAATATATTTTTTACAGGAAACAACGGAAACCAAATGAACTATCCCTTATGTATCTTATTTTACTCTGTTTATATGACTCTTTAATAAAACTTAATAATCATTGTGTCTCTTTCTTTATGTGTTTGTTACCTTCTCTAAACCTTAAGGAAGGGTACAATTCGTAGGTAACCTCAGGAAGACAGTCAGACAAGGAGCGAGATAACATGGAATTAAACTGTAGACGGTTCATAAAGTTAGTCGCCATCGATTGCGCTTTCACGCCTATAAGGTGAAGATTTTGCATGATATCAAACCTGATGACTGACCAAAATGATAATCATTTGCAATCGCTATTCTAGAATCGCATCGATGGTGAAGGGAACATTTTATTGAATGTAATGCTTTTGGACGAGGCCACCTACCACATTTAGGGATAAGTGAATCGAAACAATGTACTAATTTGGGAATAGAAAAATCCACATGTAGTCAAAGAACACGTGCATGATAGTTCGAAAGTTATGTGTGGCGTGGTCTCATGCGCAATCTAAATTTTGAACCGTTTTTGTTTTGTGAAACATCATCACTGCCATGATATACCTGGGTGTGTTTCAGATCTTTACTGTACCACATATATCAATCATTCTGCCAAAAAATGAATTTTTTACCATGATGGTGCTCCACCTCATTGGAGCTATGATGTATGACATTTCCATAATAACACATTCCCCAACCGTTGGATAGATCATGATGGTCAAATTCCCTACTTTTTTAGTTCCCCCAACATCACCTCATTAAATTTCTTGTTATGGGGGTATGTCGAAGACAAAGTGTAATCTACAAAAGTTACCAACGTTATGAATTTGAGACAGCACACAGCAGATGTCATAAACTCTGTCACAGTAGACATATTGCTAAACACTTGGCGTTAAAATTGACTACAGACTAGACATGCTTCGTGCAACCAAAGGCGCCCATGTGGAGGTGCAATTAACTAAACTGAAATTAACTTGACAGAAACTTTGTGAGTTTTACTATAATTTTAATATTTAATAAAGATTCAGTAAATATTTTCCTTCAAAGAGTATGCGTTTAAAATGTTGGAATCATATGGTGGACCCCATGTGTATGGTTGATTATAACTCAGAAACTATCAGGTGTATAAAAATATATTCCAGATTAAAATATTTCTAATTTTAGCAGTACTACAATTTTACAATGATAAATTATTTTGTATCTTAAATATTTACGGATACATGACCAAAATTGGAATGTATCCTTATCTCCTTAAAGTCATTTAAAGAGGATTTTGAGAAGATCGATTTTTTTTATCTTTTTCCCCATCCAGTAAACGACCCCTAATTATAGGGTTATCTATCTAATTCCAAAAAAACCCTCAGTGGAATCTCTTGAAGCCCCTAAATACAAAGATTTAGCCCGAAAGTTAAAGTGGTTCTAGCTGTAGTCCAAGATATAGACAGACAGAGAGCATTGCAAAAACAATTTTTTCAGTTTCAGGGGATCATATTTATCAAAATATTGAGTACGGTTTTTTTGACGATTACAAAAATCTTGAGCTTCATTCGGATTGTCTCTCATCAGTTTTCAACTCGCTGTTGTAAGTCTGTCAAGTAATTTATTTAATACGAATACACTAAGCTCTTTAAGTATCCCCAAACAAAAGAATCCAAAGCATTTAGGTCACGGGTCCAGGAGAGCTATGCCCATGGACCTCTTCGATCCGTTCATCACATGCAGTTGCATGGCTTGTGGTTGTGGTTTTATCCTTTGGATGGCTTTGTCTGGGGATACTTAAAGAGTTTATTGTATATATTACCAATAAAGTATTTAGTAGACTTAAAGCATCAATCAAAAAACAATTGTCAGACGATTTGGATGAATCCAGGGATTTTTGAAAAAAGCACGCAAAAGTCTGTTTCGAAGATGTGAAATATGTGTGAAAATGGAAGAATACCGTGTAGAACACCTTTTGTTGTGATAAGTTAATAAATGTGTGTCATGTAAACCCAAATAAAATTTCATTTTTGATCTTAATATTTTTACTCCCTAAAGATAAAATTATTTACATCTGTTTGTGAGTCGGTTTGCAGACCTATGTTTACTTGAATAGTTTTACTCATTTTAAAAAATACTACAAGATCCTAAGGCTATGAGCGTTCTTTTTTTAACACTCTTTAAGTGTCGATAATCGTCTTGTACCCCAACCACTCACGGATACATGCGGCATGCACTAGGAATTACTTATAAAATGTTATTACCTTTCACGCAAATTGAGCTTAGCGGCTTCTTTTGACTTCAAACTCCTGGAAAAAAAACCCATAGAAAATGTTACTTGTATACCAAAGTAGAATATAAATTATTATTGAAGAGTATGAAACCTAAAATTTACCTGAAAGAGAGAGGGTATAATAAGGTGGAATGGATAGAACTAGCTAAGATAGGTGGCTTACTTTAGTACAAAACAGTATATTATCATTTTCAATAGTTTATTCGTTTACACATTTTTTTATAACTTCTCAGACTTTATATTCAAAAAACTTATATTCTAATGCATTAAGACTACAAAATCTGTTTGAAATTTTATCTGTGTTACATAAGTTTACGGTTGTTAGCACCTACATTGTACCATTCTAGCACAGATAATTTACTCATATATTTATTACTATTTTTACTTCAACCTATAATCCATGTTATGTCTAATTTTTTATTTATATTTTAATATTTTTATATGCAACTAATTCTAATATATTTTGCATGAAATTTCTATTCCTCTGTTTTATATATGGTTTTCACAGTTTCTTTTAATGCCATAATATTTAACTGTTAATTAATAATCTAATCATCTTGTTATTATTTTCTAGTTCCTGTCAATTTTATATTATTTTGTTTATTCTTGATCATAATTGAAAGGTTTTTACACATTTTTTTATAACTTCTCAGACTTTATATTCAAATAACTTATATTCTAATGCTTTAAGACTACAAAATCTGTTTGAAATTGTATCTGTGTTACATAAGTTTACGGTTGTTAGCACCTACATTGTACCATTCTAGCACAGATAATTTACTCTTATATTTATTACTATTTTTCCTTCAACCTATAATCCATGTTAAGTCTAATTTTTTATTTATATTTTTATATGCAACTAATTCTAATATATTTTGCGTGAAATTTCTATTCCTTTATTTTATATATGGTTTTCACAGTTTCTTTTAATGCCATAATATTTAACTGTTAATTACTTAATCTAATCATCTTGTTATTATTTTCTAGTTCCTGTCAATTTTATATTATTTTGTTTATTCTTGATCATAATTGAAAGGTTCTCGAACAATTTATATATTAGTTTAATTCTTCAATTGGCTTACCTGAATCTTGCACTATTCTTAGGGAGTGGTTGCATATATAATTGACCATTTATGACATAGGATATTTATCCTTAATATTTTTTGTTAGTCCTTGTAATCATATTTTATCATTAAAAACTTTTTTTTCAATCTTCTATAATAAACTGTCTTTTAACTCACTTTCAAGGTTTTATTTACTTAATGTAACAACCTTTGATATGTTTTTATAAAGTACGTTACTTGAAATTTTTCAAGTTACTTTAGTAAGTGTGGCAATGAAATTTTGAGTTACTAATGCCATAAAATAATTAGATAAATATTAAACCTAAAGTATAAAATGTTAATTTATCATCTACTTCCTATCTGAACATGTTGATCCAATAATTGTTATGTTTCTATAATATTGTTTAGTTCAATGTTATCTAATATAAAATTCATTATTACCAAACTTCAAGCACTCCAAAACATCGTATTCATATAAGACAAAACGATGTTTACTAATAATTATTTATAAGAGCTCACATACATAATATTACTAATAATTATTTATAAGAGCTCACATACATAATACATTTTCAACAATATTATTACTTCTTCAATCATAATAGGCTAATAAAGAATATAAATGCACATATTAATCCGGCTAAAGGAAGGGGAAAATATTTTCATTTTAACATATATTTAATAATTCTTGGACTGGGAAAGGGGGGGGGGGATACTTTAGGGAATTACTCCCAAACATTTTCTATACATGAAAAATAAAATTATTTTTTCTATAAATATTGAACGAACCATATCAATCGTTTTGTTTGATGCTATGAGTAATTTACAAGGACAATAAGTTTTTGGAATTCATAATAATGGACTGAATGGATATTATGTATATACAATAAACAAAACAAAATCAGCCAAATGGTTTATGAATATGAACAATGTTATATTTGACAAACTCAAAAAAAATTGTATATATTAAATTATATGTACGTTTGAGCTATAAATTATTATTATTTACTACAATGTCCCTACAATCGCTATTTAATCAAATTCTTTTTAATCGTTTTAGAATGGATAAATTTGGGTTGTGTTTGTTTAATCAATGCCAATTACCCTTAATATGTAGGCCTATTTATCATTTCATATATTATTGAGCAATGAGGTGTGATAGAAATATTATTACATAACAAATTTTTAAAATTCATCTCGGCTATCTAGTCTCTACAGCATGGACTACAAATCTCTTATAAAACTGATAGCATTTTTTTAAACCCGGGTCTTGTCATCAGACCTAACATTTACACAAAGGCATACAGGTAACTCCCAAAATTTCTTTTTTCAGAATTTGAAACATATAACATGTACGTTTGGATAAAATATAGTTCTAATAGTTTAGTACTATAATATTTCTTCCATACTCTGCAAATATACATATTTTTCACCACGTCTTACTACCCATTCGTGCTAAGCATATATATATATTCATCACGGCTTAGTACTCATTCAGATAATACGCAAACATTAATTACTCTAATGGAATAAGGATAAGGAAAGTATAATTTAAGAGGAAAAGCAGCCACATTTGTGTCAGGGAGAAAGTGTGAGCCCAATTAGTAAATATACCCTCAGTGAACGCGTCTGGGATTCGAATACTTACTCTCTCATCACCGGAAAATATCAGCATATTAAAGTGATGTCTTTGTCCACGTGTCCATAATTGTGGGTTGATCATGTTGTTTTAATTAAAGATTGTATGAGGTTAGTAATTTGAATGTTGCTTTCAGTGATTGCTTGCCATAGCTATATTGCAAACACTATCTGGAATTCCCCCAAAAATTAAAATCGTTATTTATGACGTTCTAATAAACGATCACTTTCAGTACCTCAGGTTATATGAGGCTGCCAGTATTATTCATCCACTCCAAGTTGCACAGAACAAACCTATAAAGAACATATTTGATCTAACAAACGTATACACATAAAATGACATATTACCAATATTGGGTCTTCACAAACTTAATATCTTAAAGTGAAGAATTTCTGAGATGAAAACACCACTCAGAACAGTTAACACACAAGACATTCTATCTATCTATACATAAATTCAATTAAATCGAGTATGGGAAAGACACCGTCTTATTTCATGGCTAACAAGTGTGCAACAACTTACCAAAACCATACAAAAACCTCCAAAACCCACACGTTTTTAAAAAGAAACTTAAATCTCTTTCAATTAAATCAATAGCTACATGGCGTGCAAATCAAACGGATAGTAGTAATACACGGTGCTAAAAACAAAAGCTACAAGGGAATCTCTTGTTTCAAATTTTGTTTTAATTATGCTATAAATACCTTTAAAATCAGATGATCAATAATATCAAAATAAATTAACTAACTCAATAAACATCAAAATAGTGGAAGCAAAATATTTATCAGAACCTTTTCGAATTATATACTTTACTTTCTAAATTATATATATATGTACAACTACTTAATCTAAAAATAACAGTAATATGCTACAAATTAACAAATTCCTATAAATTAGTCACTATAACATCATCGATTTATTTAATATTACTATCTGTAAATCTAATGAATGCACTTTGTCTGTTTTTTTATTAGAGTTTTTTTACAATGAAATGTCCTCAAATACCTAACAGTATTGTATTGTATATATTTCAATGTTCTATAATTGTCCGCTATCAAATAAAATTGTTGAATTAAATTTGTAAGATATACACCTATAGCTTTGCTCAAGGAGGTTAGATATTTTTATTGTTAACTTATAAATTAGATTGTGACATTGATATTAAAATTATAAATTGTAAAATATTGTATTGTAAGCTTAAAACGTAATAAACTTCAAACTTCATGGTTACAGAACAGAAATGGGGGAATGTCTGGAGACTGGGTGCACAATATCTTTAATCTTGTGTGTATGTGTTTGTGTGCTATAGAGTGGGTGTTTTTGTGCTATAGAGTGTTTTTTAAAGAGTGCCTTTGTTCACAAGTTAGGTCAATGAAAGTTTCAGTGGCGTGAGTAGAAACAGGCCCAACTTGCAAGGCAACATGAGGGTCCTTTGTGCTGAAGTAAAACCCGGGTAGAGGGGGGAAGGGGAGGAAGGCAAGTAAAATAATATCATAGCCCGGGAATAAACGAAATGCAGTTGTTTAACGTCAGTGGCGTTGCCACACTTACAGTTTCCTGCGGCGTCGCCACGCTTACTAAACACTCACACAACACGCCGGTGTTGTTTAAAAAACTTCACATTTCATGTTGCCTAACTATTTTTTGTTGTATCGTGTGGAAGCAGTGTTGCTGGAGTTAAACACGCCAGTGTTAATGCAATGCTTCTTCGTAACTTCCATCGAGATTCATATGGGTGTGATCAAGTTTCCTCATACTCAACATCACTTCCATTTTCTATCATGGCTTTTAGATAAATTATAAACTAACTTACCGTTCGGGATCCTATATAACTAGAAATTAAGTTTTAGAATAAGATAAGTAAATTATTATCATATCAATTATAATTTTGCCTAACAACGAAAATAATATAATAGGGGTAGTAATAACTTAAAGAAGAGGAAAAGGGACCCTCAAAACATATATCTTTGGTATGAGTATGACCCTGAATACCATCCACTTTATTGTTACATCAACACCAATCGTTACCACGGCTAAGGATTTATTGACATCCACAAACTTAAAGGTGTGTATACCTGGTAAATTAGAGTATAGTAATGTATTTGTGCGCAATGTTACTTGTTTTCAATTAATCGGATTATGTATGGAGTCTCATAGCCCATGTTCATCACTCCATACACTTTGTGCCCAATGACTATACCTGGTAGGAGCTTATATGGGCAATCAAACTATTTCGAGAAGAAGATAATGTAGTTTTGATATCATCTCCTTTTGGGAGGCTTTGCAACAAGATACTGTAAATACAAAAAGTCGGGAAATGGCCCAGATGGCATTGAAGCACAAATACCGTTATTTTGGGTTGAGCTAATATGCGCACGATTTTTAGTGTTTGTTTTTTTAAGTTCCTTTTTATTTAGAAATGCGGCCAATTTGACGTTTAAAGTTGTAGCGTTGAGCGAAAAATAAACTGAAGAGGAAATATCGGATACGGTGACTAATTACCTTTAAGATAGTTGTATGGATTGTCTTGATAAAACGACGTGTTTATAAATAATTAATTATTAGCACCGCGTCCTACCACCCGTTCGAGCTGTACGCGCTTACGCTAGTGTGTAATGGTAGGGTGATTGTGAGATTAAATGGAGGACCTACTGTTTAACGTGGGATCCGAACCACGGTGGAGGCCTGGCATTCCCCAAATTCACAAGTTGTGATTAATACACGTCTTGTCAGAG
>CABFOW010003657.1:22473-70386 GCA_902141385.1 Timema californicum | reverse complement strand
GTTGGGAGGGCAGGTTGTGAGAGTTCAGCCCCATGTTGGTGTACTAACTAGACCTTGTTAAGAGTGGTTGGGAGGGCAGGTTTTGAGAGTTCAGCCTCATGTTGGTGTACTAACTATACCTTGTTAAGAGTGGTTGGGAGGGCAGGTTGTCGGAGTTGCCAGCATAAGACTTTAGGACTTACAAAACAGCTTAAATGTAGAACATACACAATGCTCGAGCCTTTGACTGACAATTCATTACTATGATAGGGGAAAAGTGCTTGCTTCAGGACCCGATATTCGTCGGTTCAAACCCAGACAGTGTCGATTGATTTATCTTGAGGGACAAAAATACGTAGCACAACTTCCTTTGGAAGGGAAGTAAAGACATCGGTCTCATGTCAATTGGGGTATGTAAAATAACCCTGGAAAATATGTGAAAATACCTCTTCTGGCAAAATTGGTAGGCCCTTTCAATTTCGCTCATAGAAATTCTCGTGTGCTGATATAATCAGTCGGTTCAGAAAGTGCACGTTAAATATCTCAAATAAATAAAAAATAGATAGGGGAAGCATCAATTCAAGCAATGAAACATTTTCAAACCATACCGAAAAACGGACCTGGGAATCCTAACTCGGTAGTCAGACGCAACACCGATTGAGATAAGATGTCAGAGGCTTTCATTTAGTGGTAAGCTTGCCGTCTTAGGTTAGGTTTGTTACAAAAGTGTACTTTTGCTGATCAACTGATTTTTAACTAATTTAAACTTCAGCCGTTTTTAGTTCCCACGCCCCCTCCGATACACACGTGTGCAGGTCCCAGGTGCGTGCAAAGCACGCGGCAGGAAATAACACGAGTGATTCAGGTGTTCACAATACTCAGGAAATACCCGCGACAAACAGGTTCCTGGACATTCATTGAACCAGAACACTTCTATCATTTCTTGGTAACGGGGATAAATCTTTTTATATTTATTGCACTTACTTTTTTGAACAAGATTTGGTCGTTTTGACGAGCTGAGAAAATTTATTAACTTGCAATATACATGTTGAAAGTATAACTTGTCTATCTTTTTACATTTACCAGGTATTTTAAGCAAATATTTATTTTTATTCTTTTATTTTAAGAAAACAGCTCATTTTTTATGTCCGGCGCTTAAGATTAGTTAGTAGCGTGTCTTCCTACTAAGCCAAGGGTCATGGGTTCACTCTTCGGCATGACCGAAAGATTCATCAGTCGTGAAACGTGTGATTTAATTATGAATTAACTTGCGGGGTCTTGTGTATGGTCTATATTTAACATATTATTAAAATTGAAAAATGACACCTGGACACGGGAATCGAACCTGGGACCTTTGGCTTAGTACGTCAATGCTCTAAACATTGAGCTATCCAGGAATCGTCTCGTGTTCAAAGTCATTCTTCACTCATAAGGCGTGTGCTGATATATTCGGACGGTTCATAAAGTGCACGTTAATTGCCTAAAAACAGTCACTTTTAATGTTTTTTTTATGTTTATTAAATTTGTCCAAAGCTTTGACATTTCGAATCTTAGTTAAGAATCTAGTTAAGATTCGTATTTGTTTCGCAAAACCTAAGCTTAATATTTGATACAATTGAATCGAATTCTAAATCTCAAATCTGAATAGATTCCAGATTCAGATTCGATGGAATTAATTTCAAAATTTAAATTAATTCAAACCTTTTATAAATATTGGCATTATCCATCTTTAAAGTATGGTAAACCATCATTCCAGGCAACTCATGTGGTCGTATTTAAATTTAAATTTAACTCACAAATTCACACTATTTGACTTGATCATAGAAAATAGTGATATTCCTAACATTAATGTTATATTTATTTTTTAAAAGGTAATTGATTTGTATTGGTGTACGAGTACAAATTTAATAAACTATCCAATTCGTATTTGACTCAGGTGAGCTTTTCAACTCGTAATTTATCCGAGTCACTAAGCAGAGATTTCGAATCGATTTTAAATTGAAGATTAGGTATTTGCACAGGCTTAATGATTACTATAATTTTTTGCTATCTATTGTTACAACATAGACATAAGGTAACGTTGTTTGGAGAGCTGTTCTAATTATTTCTTCAAGGCAGTACCGCTTTGTAGTGACGAAAAGTAGAACTACTTTAATTGGGTTGTAGGGAACGTGAGAAAAGATAAGTGTTTCTGCAATTTTTATATCAAAACATTTTTTGACCAAAATAAATAAAATTTGGCTCCAGCACAAAGATATAGTTTAATTTTCTTCACATGTTGATAACAACAGTTGTTGAATATTTGTCATTAACATAGCGCCACCAAATTAGAAACTTTTTAAATGAAGGGAAAAAGTTGTCATTAACTTCTAGGACACCCTTGAACAATATTCAAGAACTGGTGAGGTCATCATATGAATAAAATAAAAATCTATTTTTGTGCTGGAGAAATATTTAACCGATTTTGGCAAAAAAAAAGTTTTGGTATGAACTGCAAAAATACTTAACTTTTCTCGTCTCCCTTACATCCCCACCTCAAAGCACTACAATGTGAGGGTGAAACCATAAACTAAATAGTTCCCCTAGCTCCGGGCTGCAATTCTAACTACCCATATGGGCTATTCGCACACGGTATGAATGGAAAAGGTAGCCTTTGGATGTAATATAACTGCAAATGCGTTTAGGGAAGGGTGTCAAAATTTAGTCAGTAAAATCCAAGCACACCCAGACAGGAATCAAACTCCGACCTTCCCTCCCCATCATGGTAAAATCAGACAAGGCGAGATTGATGCCTTTTCGCAAATACCCAACGGGGATGGGTGTGGTACACTTGCTATTTTCACTTTATATTTAGCGTTCCGTGACAAAGTTCCCATTAGGAATATCCGCACTTTTAAGGATATGGGATGAGAAACATGAAATTTAGTAGAACATATTACCAGCTTTGGTGGCTCCATGGTCTAAATCGCTACTCTCGCAGTAGACTAGCCTGCCAGTGATGGTGAGGTCGTGGATCGATCCCGGTTGGGTGTAACGAGGGTGTTTTTTTCCTAAATGGTTTTCTACAATCTTTCTCCTCACTCAAATAAGGATACACTTCCTCTAAACTCAGCCTTACTCATACTTATTGCATTAGAGTAGTTGGTACATAAGCGAATAACCCGAATGGGTAGTAAGACGCGGTGCTAAAAGAACACATACCCGAATTCAACTAACGTAAGGATGGGAAAACGCAGTGTAAAGCGTAACTGTGGAAAATACCCAAGGTGCATTCGACTGAAATTAGAACCAAATCTTGACCTCCCTTGTCAGTGCTGAGTACGGCGGTCCAGCTTGCTACCTTTGAAGAAACCTTGCAGGTTCGTATCTAGTTCAAACGAAGTCAACTCTGAGCGTTTGTAAAAGTGTTGTGCCCTCTTAAGTACTTGTAAAAACCAGAAAACTGCAAGAATTGCCCAACTTCTTAGATCAGTGATGCATCTGAGTACTGAGCTAGAAGGCTCAGGTTCACTCTCCAGAAATACCAAAAATATTTATAATTATGTAAATTGGAGAATCTTCCTTTCATAATGATGAATTTACTTCCTGGGACTGGGTGTTACGTCGGTTCTAAAGTTAAGTTAGTCAAGTCTTGTACTGATACAATAATTTGGTTCAAAAAACGCATGTTAAATATTCTCAATAATATTTAAAACACTTGCCCCGTGTTGAGTGTGAAAACCCCCTGACCCATATAGGTAGTTTACCCAAACAACATTAATGTTTACCCAATTGCAGACCTACTAGATAGCAGGGGAAGTCGTAAAGCAAGCGGATAGAGGCAGGTGGAGGACTTTGTCGCTGCTGGGCTAATCCCCAGATCCTCTCACCCCAGAGGTCCCGGGTGCATCTACCACCGGAGATAGTTCAGACTAAACTTGTGAAATACCTGCAGTGGTGGCTAATTAGTCTAAGACTTTAAACTCATATTGGTTGTGGCTGTCGGCGTGGTCGGGCTTAGTAATCCTTGTTAAAAACACAAAACTGTCTAGTGATAAACAACATTGTCATTTATTGGACATACAAAAATAACATCATTGCTATTGTTATTGTTAAACTTTGGAGTAATATAATAGTATTAGGATTTGAATTATTTACCTTTTTTTTTGTAAAGTGCGAATTAGCTTCTATACAGGAAGAAAGTCCCAAATCCCTACCACATCTGGAACTTTGTTATGCCTAGTATATTGTCCCGTGCCTAATTGGGCTAATGTTCGTACTTTCTATATGATTTTATTTACACACTCGTACTTATATATACTAGTGGACCCGACAGACGTTGTCCTGCCCGAACGTCGGCTTTTCGTTTGTATGACATAATTGATTTCGATAATAAAACAAATACTATGTGATCATCACAATTACAAATTCACAATGAACTCCAATTAGTGAGTTACACAAATACTACAAATTCATGGTTTGTCAAGACAACATACAAAATAAAACATCTTTTCTTTCCTCAAAATCAACTATATTGAGACCATAGTACATTGCAAATACTTTGTTTCACAGTAATGGCAATGCTTTCCCATTCCGTCTGTCTAATTCTGAAACAAATAAATTTTACTTAGAATAGGAACTGCTAGACACTTATACATACNCATTCCGTCTGTCTAATTCTGAAACAAATAAATTTTACTTAGAATAGGAACTGCTAGACACTTATACATACATGGTATCCATTATTAAAAATAATAATATATGGAATAGTGATCCTTACAATTGTTGGAATTTCGCCCACAGCTCCACAAATATCAGCTGTATCGAAAAAAAAATGCGAAGCTTGCTTACAAATTTGTATGCCGGGTACAGCTAATTTTATTTTATTGACGTACCTTCAAATATGACAAATGTCAAATTACTTTTTAATTGTTTCTATTTTAATAGTGCAAAACATATACTATTTTGCGCCTAGAACCTTTACGGGCTTAAGCAGAACAACTTACCTATATACGTACCATCGATATAGTATGTACTTGTTGTACGAAGTATATAGTATTTCGATGATACGTACAGTCAGCTGCATAGAAACCTCACCCCCTCTTATACCTAAGGTTGTAATGTTATAAAAAACGGTCCAACAAAATCAATAAAGTTTGTTTTTATCTTAATTGGAGTTGATGAACAATGTTTTTCGTCAATAATATATAATTGACATATAACTTATAATTGACCATGTGAGAAGCACTGATTTTCTAGATCCAACCCACAAATGGACATTGTTTGGCTTTGTGACTTATTAATAGTCATTGCGAATGTCAAGCGAATTGGAAATTGCAAGAGTGTGAATGGAATGGGCGAGTCTGAAGGGATCATTGTGATCCGTGGCAGGAGAACAACCTCACCTTGAATCTTGCCGTTCAAAATGGTAGCTTCAAGAACATTAGCCATATTTTTTTTAATGAACAATCGCATGCCATTGCATAGTTTAGGTGCATTTAAATTCCGAAGAAAAATGATTGGTGAACCAATTTTTAATCGCAAGCTATGCGGTGGCATTTCCGGTAAATCTAGTGAATTCAAAAATTCAACAGGATAATTGACTGCTTCGTCAGGATCGACAACAGTGTCGATCGATTTAAATGACATCTCATTGCCAGGCAATGACTGTTGTATTTTGAAATTAATAGCGTCAACATCGATATTTTTTGCGGCTAAGATAGCTCGTTCACGTAGCCACGCATGATTAATGTAATTAATGCGCAAATCTGGGAATATGCTTTCAATCAAAGCATCTTTCGTGTGCTACCATGTTGCAAAAATTGTCTGGCAATTTTATGCATTGTGTATTTCCATGCAATAGAATTTTTCCATTGCCAATGTTGAACAATTGTTCGGAGAATGACAGAGCCAATGGATCGTTTTGCTGTTGAACACGTATCTTTATGTTAAGGCGTAATGTATTGACATTTCGCCATAGGTATGATTGTTTCAAAAATGCGTTAACTTCGTCCGCATATGTAGCACGTGGAATGACTGGCAATGTCTGTCTAAAATCACTGGACAGCAGTAGTAGAGCGCTACCGAAAATTCTGGTATTATCGTTGAGATCTTTCATAGTTCTATCGACAGCTTCAAGTGAATGTTTGTGGGCCATAGTGCATTCATCCCAGATAATAATTTCGCGTTTTTGCAAAACTTTTGCCATGCCGGAATGCTTCTTTATGTTGCACATTGCGTCTGGATTTGTGTGAAGGTTCAATGGCAACTTGAGTGCTGAATGTCAGTCCGTCCACCATCAAGCAAAGTCGCTGCAATGCCTGATGAAGCAATTGCCAACGCAATATGATTTTGTGTTCGAATGCGAGCTAGTATCAGTGATATGAGGAATGTTTTGCCAGTGCCGCCTGGTGTGTCAAAACAAAAAAGAATCCACCTTGTTGTGCTGCAATTGACAAATTAATTTGATCGTATATGTTATTTTGTTCAGCAATGAGCAGTTTCTCATTATTTGCAACGAAATAAGTCAAAGAGGCCGCATCTAACTGTTGTTCGCGCTGAATATCGCTGTTAATGATGTCTGTTGCTGGGCGGTTAGGCGATGGCATACCGAAATGAATGAGTGGCATATTATAAATGAGAATGCAAATATCCTCAATCTTTATTAACGACTCGTTATAAATTTCCAGCGAAAAATCGATATTGTGATCTTTGATCAGCGGTCCGAATGCGATGCAGAATGTCGTCGCTCATGGAATCTTTATATTTATCCCAGAGAACAGAAGCTTGCGACGGGAAACATGTCAATAATATTGCAAATAATTGGCGAATTTGATGAGGAGAGGAACTCAGTACTGTATCTGCAAGTGTGAGATCCCAATGGCTGTTATGTTCCAGCAAATGCAATTCGTGACACGCATCGGGGTACGTGTCGTACAAAATATCATTGACTTTTCGCAAGTATTGGAAGGACGTAGGTCCAGGAACGTTAATCAACAACAAACGCAAGAAGAAGCATTCACGTTGCTTTGGATGGACTGTGTATAATCGGCCTAATATATTTCCTATAAATATTCCGTCGTATCTTTGGACTGAAAGGCCTCGCTTTCGTGGGTCCCACTTTTAATGGTTTGTTCCACGTGAAAAATCGTTGCATATCAGTATACATTAATGTCTTTGCGAATCGACCGAAAGTACCTGGTTGGTTGCATAGTTCGAAAAACTCAGTTGTGTTTTTGGGGCAGTTAATGCTCGTTGTAGAGCAGTCTCTTCTGTGAAATAAACACGCTGTCCATTTTCAAGATGCACGGCCAAATGTATAATAGCAGGGTCTTTTTCGTGTATGGGAAAACTCAAAATGCGCCAAACTGCTTCATTGCTGCTAATGTATCGGCCCATTTGATAACGTGTTATTTCGTCGTTATCATTTACATTTTGAACAGCAAATACAGCCATATCACTGCCCTTATGAACGTATTTGCAAATTTATTTTATGGACTTCACCGAACTGCAGAACTCAACGTTAATGTGAGCTTTGTAGATTTTGCACAGCAATGGCGAATACGGAACGACCCAGCAATTGTCAATGTCAACCGTTCCACCGTTTGACATGCGCAATTGATATGATTGTCCACCATTATCTGTGTCTCTACGACGATACAATGGATAACCGATGATATTAGTGACAGTATCGTTTATACACGCTTTTTAGAAACGTTTCGTACATTTTCCATTGTCCATGCACAGTGCCGTAATGTTTAGAGCACCGCATGGGCCATGGATCATGTTAGCGGTAACAATGTCAAACAACTCTTTATTGATATTCCTACCCGGAATTTCTTCGGAAATAATTTTATCAATTTCTTCTGACCGTACTTTGTCGAAGAACCAAATCAAAATATGTGCGTGTGGCAAACCTCGTTTTTGCCATTCAACAGAATACAGCCAGCAACATGTTTCGCCGAATACAGAGTGATGTGTAATCAAGTTCATCAACGATTTTAATTTTTGTTTGAAGATACGTGCAGTGATATCATGGCGATGCATTGCTGTTTGACCTGGCAATAACAAAATTTTAATTTCATCTCAGTTAGGATTGCACGTAAATGTATTGAACAAATCTGGTCAGCCGTACGCGCGCACGAAAGTCATGGCGTCTTGAATGTATTCTTGCATATGACGCGGACTACCAATATATGATGATGGAAGAATATATGCGGTACCGATGTCGTTGATATTAGTGGTTCCATCTACGTTACCGACGTTACCGACAATAACATCACGCAAATGAATGTTCTCCTCAGAACGCAGCTTCGCTTGATTATACTTGATGTACCGTAATCGCTCGCTTTCAATTTTTGCATACATATCAACAATGTATTGATGAAACAGCTGGCATCATTGGAAAATGTTGTTGTCTTCATTGGCACAAATCATCAACCGATATGCGTAGAAGCTCATCGCGCTCACTTTCTTGTTGGTTTCTGCACCTGCAAAGTAAAAATATAAATAAGACAAAAAGAGATTAATCTTAAAGAAAAAGAAAAAGTAAATAATATGTAGATTGTACCTATCACTGAATTTATTTGTTTGATGTTAAAATGTTATCCATCTCCTCCTTCCTAAAATATAAACGAATATTGCAAAGCGTCGTAAGAACGATGACTGTCTTGAATTGTGTGAACTGTGTTATCTCTGTGTTGGATCCGCGTATCTTGACGTTCATATGCGTCGCCAACCTTAACAACTGCAACTTCATTAACGGTTGGTGAATTGTATCGGCCGCATAATCTACAAATGGTACTTTGTCTGCTTTGATGACGATCATGTAGCTGTCGTTTTGCAGTTTGTTAGAAACGGTATAAAACAACTGGACCAACTGGTAGTGATTTCTCTAAAACTGTTCCAAAGTCGCCACAATTTCTTGCTCCTCCATCTACTCGATGTGGCTGTACTGGCAGCGTGCGTTTATTTGTTGCTCATGAACATTGTAAGGTTAAGGTGTTAATGTCGCCCATGAAGTGTATTTGCAAGAATTTTGGATCGGCATCAGGCATTGAGATTAAAGAACCTATTTGATGATATACTTGGCCCTGAATCTTAAACGTTGATTCAAAATTGCGACCATCCTCATTCTGAACGATTTTTGTCTCTCCAAATGATGTCATTTGGAAGCAAGAATTTAATTTGCGAATTTTACGCAAAAACAATTTTGATTGAGGTGTGGCTCAAGCCAATAGTGTTTTCAATGGTGGAAGTACAACTTTTCCAGACGCGCAGCAGAAACCGGCCGATTCACCTTTGTATTTGAATGCATGACAGTGTTGGCATTCTTTTGTCCATAGCACCTATTACAATTTGTGAATGTGACGAATAGTCGATGTCCGACTCATATTCGAACGCAAGACGGAGAAGTGATGCGCGTGTCAATGCGCGATGTACTTGCAGGCGCTGTTGTTCATGTGCTCTGTGTGCGTCAGTGGCTCGTTGACGCACCTATCTTTGTCTCAAAGCATTAGCTTGAAGGCGTTCGTTGCGTTGCTGTTGACTTTCATTTGCACGTGTGTTTGCAACCTGGACTCTTAAATTTGCACTGTCCGTCAATTGATCTTCTGCCGTTCGATTTAACCGACAGGTGTGGACTATTTGTGAATTCTGTGTCCGTCGACCAATATTTCTTCCTCGTCCACGAAAACGTGGCATTGTTCTTTAATAAACACACAACACCTAAATATAAGAGACTTATATTTGAATTTTATGGATTACATGTTGTTGTTTTTTCGATGAGACGTTTAACACTCCGTAAATTTTATAAAATCATCGACACAAATAAGCACTTAAAATGAAAATTTGCAGGTTAGATTGATTGTCATTGAATACGCATGTATATAATTTAAATTTATGGAAGATCATGTAAGATATTCACTTCAACACAGCACCTTACACATTTTCCCAATGTATGTATTTGAGTACACTTGATGAAAAATACACTCAATATTCACGCGATTGTGATACATGGAATATCGAAACACATCGAATGTCAAAACAACGCCAAGCCACGACGCAAGAGACTTGCGCATGTATTGATGCGTACGTCAAATACCCCAGAATTCGAAATCAATGCCACCTATGGTACACAAACATAACTATGAATTATTCTCAGAAGCTCAATTAATCCTATTCAAATACCACAGAATTCGAAATCAATGCCACCTATGGTACACAAACATAACTATGAATTATTCTCAGAAGTTCAATTATTCACTATTCAGAAGGTTTTAACGGTCAATTATTCATATTATATTCATTATTATAAATATTGGGTGGTGGTGGGGAGTGAAATTGTGAGGTTACATGTTCTGATATACAAAAAATCTTTAAAAAAAAATCCCCTCAAATAAATTCCCTAAAAAATAAAAATAAATCCTAGAACCCGATTGCAGCGCCACCTACCGGATTTAATTGTGAATCAAAACCATCCATGGACCCACTCAAACACACACAAAATATTTCATCAAAATCGGTCCAGCCGTTTAGGAGGAGTTCAGTGACATACACACGTACAGAAAACTTTTATATATTAAGATACATATAATTATCATTATAATCGAGTCTTAACAGGGAAAATTCCCGTGATGAATGTTTGGACCGAAAGGTGTCACCACAACTTGGGCCCTCTGGTCTTCATGACACACTAGGTCTACATCACTCACCCATTTCCTTATCCAAGTAAATTTTCTGATAATATATCAAGTTTTCCACTTCAAAATTTAGGTTTATAGTATAATTTAAAATTAATTAAAAAAAATTCTAAATAAATCTCATGAGCAAACCGTTTATTTCACAGGCAGTGGTGTATGTATATATGCACACAATTACAGTTATTTATGTAGCATTAATGTTTCTAAACGGTTAGTTTTGGTGATTAATAATTGTGTCTATAGGTGAATATGAATAAATGCTCTCTACGCCCTAGAATATCATTATTTTATCTAGAAAACCACAAATATGATTAATTAGTTGTTTACATACTTTTTTTTGTTCCTGGTCTTATTATATGTTCTGGCTGTATTCATTTAATTATACTAATTAATTAGTAAAAAGGATCCTATAATTTGAAGATAATGTATCTACATTCATGTGGAGTGAGAGTGAGGAATTATTTATGGAAAAAAACACCCTCTGTACACCCGGATGGGTTTCGAAACCTGTTTCCTCCTGACGAGAAAAACAATACTAGATGAGGCTCATCAGTGATATCTAGTACACGTACCTACCGGTGCAGATGTCTTCATTTTAATGCAAGTGAACATTATTAAAAAACTCGTTTGTATACATTTAAAATAATTATGAAGTAAAGCTGCCTTAAATTGATCATTGTTTTAACTTGTTCAAAAAGAGATTTAATAATATCTATGAATTAAATTAAAACTTGACACAAATCTATGGTTGACCGAAATTTTACTATGTATAAGGATCAAAACGAATATGAATCTGTCTATGTAAACAACTTAATAAAAAAACTTTAACCTTTCAAAACTTAATCAAATCTTTCAAATACACATATGAGAGTTCATGGCATACTCTTTAGATAATTCAACCAAATTCACCTGGACTCTATGTATGGACTGGTAATGTGACTTATCTGGACATAATCTAAATCTGTCCTTACAGTTGATTGTGTCTATCTGTATGAATGTTTGTAGCCATTAAGCTAAAAATTACTCAACGTATTGAGACGGGACTTTTTCTTTTGTACTCCTTATTTTTCAGAGAACAATCTCAAGCTATTACCATCACAATATCTTACTAACGTTCAAAGCAGTATCATAAATACTGTCTGTTGGTGTGGTTGATTTGAGTTATTATGAAACTATTCAAATAGATTAACTATTAACTAAATCTTATTTTCAATACTCGTTAGCAAATAAATCTTTGGAATATACACATACAATGAAGTATTGTATGTATTGGAACATAGACTAACATAAACTGGCTCACCGACCAAGGAATGGAATTAAAATTTGGATGACAGATATGGAAACAACTTCAAATAACCAAATGAGTATTGAAAATTTAAATTTCTAAATGGTAGTTTAAAACATAAAGGTTGGGGGGATGGTTTTAAAATTTCCAAAATTAATAGAAACAGCTACTTCCCAGTGTGGTAAAAAATAAATGAAAATCTGTAGTAAAGTAAATAGCACCACGCCAAATAGCCATTTTAAATGTTAAATACGGGTCCCCTGGAAACATGGGAATAGCGGGTGGAAGGGTGGTTAAAGGGGCTACGGGGGTCTGTATGAAAATAAAATAATATTTTTGGTATTATAGGAAAATGTAAATATGTCGAGTGTCGAGCCAGTATAAGGACTCCTCGTGTTAAACAAATAAAGCTTAAAATTTGAAATATCTAAGTGAGAGTTAAGGGGATGGTAGGAGGGATTGGGGTGGGGGGTCAAAATTTCCAAAATTAATTAATATATTCAATTACTTCTCCCTGTGATAGATAACTGAAATTCGTTAAGCAGGTATAAGTACCACTACAAATAAGCATAATAAATGGTGTGGCATTATCGCACTAACTTTCTCATCTAGTGAGTGCATTAGTGAACATTCAGTTATCAGTAAAATATCTTTAAACGACTTTCTACTACAAAAACCAGTATCGAGTGTTATTTTTCATGTAAAATATTCCCAAGAGACTCATTTGTAACCAAATCGTTAACGCCATTTTAAAAATAATTAAAGTTTTAAAAATATCAGTCATAAGTACCTTCAAACAACTTTCATTCAAAATCTAGGTATACAATGTTATTGGCAATGAAAACACTCTCAAGATAGCGATTTTAAACCAAATCATTAGAGCTGTTTTTAAAATATATCAAAATTTTGAAAAATCATTAATCAGTTACCAACCCTTAAACGACATTTTATTCCAAAAACAACTATACATTGTTATTTGTAATGCAAAATGCTCCCAAGATACCCATTTTGAACCAAATCACTTTTCTATTTTAAAAATATTTTACTAGCCTTGGTGGTCGCACGGTCGTGTTATACTAAACTGCCAAGGATTGGGAGATTGGGGATCGATTCCGGTCGGGGGCACTGAGAGAGGTTTTCCCACACGCTATATCTCCACGCAAATGTGGATGCACTTCCTTTACATTACACCTATCTCATCCCTAACCCATTAGCGTAATTAGTACATAGACGTATAACCCGAACGGGTAGTAAGACGCGGTGGGAAACAAACTGTGAGTGTGATGTTTTGGTTGTCTCTAAACTGTTAATACAACTTCACCTGAGGAGGCTAAGACATGCTTATGAAGTGATAAAACATTAATGAGGACTCGTTAAAAAGTTTAGCAGTGCTACATGTTCATTGAAGCGTGGTTGTTATAGAGAAATTCACGTGCAAGAATAGTAAAAAAAAAATACTAATTTTAATTTTAAAATAAGAATAAAGTTTGATAAATTCATGTTGTGTTTATTAACTATATTGAGCAAAATTATTGGGACAGGAATTACTTGCTGGATAGTGAATCATACCATTTCATTTATGGGTTTTTCAAAAGTATTCTCTAATGTATTGGTTGATGAGCCCAATAAAACTATTATAGAGGTTTAAGATATATATATATTTTATTTTTATTAGACCTATGTTTTTTATTAACGCGTCTTGGTAGCCATTCGGGCTGTACGCATGCTTTCAGTCATTGTGCTAATAGAATAGTAATAAGGATAGTATACTTTAAGAAGAAATGTACCCGCATTTAAGTGGAGGAAGAGTGGGTAACCATTTAGGAAAAAAACATCCTCGCACATTTCGATACACCCGACCAGAATTCGAACTCCAATAGTCCCATCACTGGCAATTCAGTCCAACACAAGAGTGACACAGTAAGCAATGCGACCACAGATAATGTTTACATATTCCCATATTCACATTATATTGTTTTAAATAGTATAACATTTTCATCGACTGTTTGTCACTGCGTCTCACAAGCCCTTCGGGTTGTACTTATCTGAACTATAAATAAATCGTTTGTGTTACGTATGAGGAAGCTGTACTTGAGAGAAAGTGCACCCTCATTTGCATGAAGGTTGAGTGGAAAGAGACTTGTAAAAAACAACACCCTCAGCACGCCCGACCGGGATTAAAACTCCGATTTACCTATTCCCGGCAATCCAACCTATTGTGAGAGTGACACCTTAGCCCATCCGATCACTGAAGCTGATTTCATGTTGTTGTTTTCTTACCCATACCGGTGGGCACGTGGACTAAATATCAAGTTTAATTAATTAATATTTAGCACCGCGTCTTACTAAACGTTCGGGTTATACGCTTTAAGTACTAATTACGCTAAGGGATTAGGAATTAGGAAGGGTGAATTAGAGGAAGTTAACTCGCATTTGCGTGGAGGGAGAGTGGAAAACCGTTTAGGAAAAGCCACCCCCAGGTCACCCGACCGAGATTCGAACCTCGATATCCCCGTCTTCAGCAGTCGAGTTCAACACGACTAGCGCGTTAGCCAACTACGCCACCGAGGCGGGTAAATATCAAGTTAATGTAGCCTGGTTTACTGATGACGGGAAGGTCAAGGTTTAAACAATGATGGGGTGTACTGAGAGTGGTTCTAGATCAATAGTTTTCCACTCTCCTTCCACGCAATTATGTATATCTTTCCTCTGAACTCAACATTATTCATCCCTGCCACATTATTGTAATTAAAATGCATATAGGCCGGACGGGTAGTGAGATGCGAGGGAAAATAAAAGTATGTTAATTATACTTCACCCACTCCACCCTCTACATATTCTGTATAGAGCGTTATATTTTATTTTAGCACCGCGTATTACTACCCGTTCGGATTGTACGCCAACAGAGCTGTAAATTTTGGCAAGTATTTTTTTTATCCTTTATTATATTTTGGTCCATATTCAACTGGCTAACGGATAGTTCTTGGTCACTTGGTTCGGTAATCGACCAGAGAAACACATTTTCACTTCTGACAAGTGTATTGTATTGTCACACAATAAACTAAAGAAAGAAACGTTCGAAGTTGGGGAAGTTTGAATGGCTACAGACTTCTCCCCTCTACCCCTTTCCCTACTATTTCAAAATTGCCTTGGTGAAAGAGCTATAACGTTGTTTAAACAGAGCAACAGTAGCCCCACAACTTCTTTGGTGCTGACTGACAGCTCACAGCTGACAGCTAACAGTCGAAATGTAGGTATATACATAAATTTTGACTGTCAGAAGTGACAGATGCTAAACACATGTTTTTGCAGATTATATGGTTCGGCGTTGGTCTGGTAACTTTTCAAAGCCGTCAGCTCTAGCTGTGAGCTGTCGGTCAGCACCAAAGAAGTCGTGGGGCTACTGTAGTGTTGAGAAAAATCTGTAAGTTAGAGTTTTGTGTCGCTGAGGATAAGGTGAAAGTGGATGCTAACTTTCCGTTCCATTGAGAACCAAAAAACCTATCTTCGTCAGCGGTGGAGGGACTGGAGTCTTGGGGTGAAGTTTTGAGTAGGGAATGGAGGGCTGGGAGGGGGCGGGAGTAGGTATACAGTCTTCTCTGGCTATTATGAATGAAAACTCTAAGACAGGGACCGAACTAAGCCATCGGTTCATTTTTAAAGTTAATCTTAACGTGATTTAATTAATGCAATTAATAAAAATATAAATATTGATTACCCTAAGTGTGCTATAGACAGATATGCCAAACTAATAAAGTGGAGGGAAATGGGGGACGGATGTTAAGTATTTAGAGCATTATCAACATGATATTACCCGCCTCGGTGGCGTAGTTGGCTAACACGCTTGTCGTGTTGAGCTCGACTGCTGAGGACGAGGAGATCGAGGTTCGGATCTTGGTCGGGTGAACTGGGGGGTGGTTTTTCCTAAATGGTTTTCCACTCTCCCTCCACTCAAATGCGGGTTCACTTACTCTAATTCAATCTTCCCAATTCCTAATCCATTAAAGTAATTAGTACTTAAAGCGTATAACCCGAACGGGCAGTAAGACGCGGTGCTAAATATTATTATCATTACATGATATTGAATATGAGTACTTGTTAATTATGGTTATAGCTTAATCTACATATTATTTAAACTAAAAAATACATCTGGACACGGTAATTGAACTTGGGACCTACAAACTCTGATTTGATAGTTGCTAGAAAACTAATATGTTACGTCTGAACAAAAGGGAACTAATACATTAAAAAATGTTTAACGAGAAAGGACATAAAAAGAGAATATTATTGTGGAGCGGGAAAGGGGGAGATGGAATATTGATGTAAGCATTAGGTGCACAAATGCACATAATATGTTAGTGTCCATTTTGGCACGTCTGTAACCTGAACCTAGCTAATACAGTAGTGGCTATCAAATTGTGTTACGGGATGCCCTTTTAGGTAGTCGGTGCCACTCTTTTTTTTAAACTTTTTTTAACTGCCATGTGATTTTATGAGTCCATTTTTTTTACGATTTTAATTTGTTGGTTTTGTTTGACTGCTCACAGTACGTGAGACTGTACGTCTCACAGTTTTTAACCGCTGCTGTAGACTTTTTAATAAGCCTTCACTATCTTGGGGTTATTGCAATAAGCCTGGAATCAACTATACTGATTGAGTTAACAAAGTTGCATTTATTTACTAGCCTAGAGCTGTATGGAATTATTGCAATAAGCCTAAAAGTTATCAGGCTGATAAGCAAATATAGTATTATTTTCTAGTTAGCATTCCTCATTGTAAATTGAGGGTGCCTTTTGCAACAGGCCAGCTTTTTTAATTCACCTATGACATGTAGTTATATGTGTATATATATACACACACACTTATAATTCGGAAACTATTGGTTTTATAAAAATAAATTTCAAATAATAATTTTTATATTTAATATGCCTTCATTTTTGAAACGCTAAGCTATTTCGTATTTTAAAGATGTGTGGTGATATGATAAAAATTGGAAGTTTCCTTAAGTGTAAATTACCCTCAAAGTTATTTTCACGAGTAAATGAGAACCTTCATTTTGTTTTAATATTAAACAATACATGTATACGAATTTTAATCGAGTCGAGCTTGATATAATCAATTTTTTCTATTTTCACCCTTATGTTAAAAAAAATACTACCATTCATTTTAGGGCTGGACAGATTATTTAAAAAAACTCTGAGAAACCATATGAAAACCCCATATCCCAAATTTTATTCCAATTGGTAAAATAGTTTCATCTTTAGTCAGAGCTACAGACTGGCATTATTTAAAAAACAAACACATTTTGGATTCAGGGGGTCATGAGATTTCGACATCCATAAAAATCTCGATTTTGATTTTTTTGACAATTACTATTTTTTCTCAACCAGAGAGGTTTGAGAAGGTAGAAAGTAACATTATATATTAATATATTAACCTACAAATTTCATCTCATGGCCAATATAACTAGAAGGTGTTCTATATTTATTTATTTATTTAACATATGCAGAATTGTGCATACATATTAATGTAACTAAAATATAGGCTTTCATCTCACGTTGTATTCTTTGTTCAAGGTCATTATTAAAAAGATTTTCTAAAATGTTTTGCCAAATGGTTAGTAAATGGTTTACAACGACTTGGTAAAATATTTATGTGGTCCGCAGCTAAATAAAGGTTGGTGAATTCTGCTTTACAAATCATATCCAAGAAACTATTTAAAATTGATAAAAATTGTTCAAACGGCAGCATAAAGCTACCATGGAGTGTGTTTTTGATTGTTATTAAATGGCCGATAATTTTACACATTTATTACCGACTAACCTTTCAAATATGATCGATAAATGACCCTAACGCAGTATTAGTCTTCGTTATATCAGTGGTAAGATATTGACGTGCTACGTTGTAGGTTCCGGATTTGGTTCCAGATTTCAAAATAATTTTTAAAAAAGGTTAATTATTTAAGTTCAATAACATGATATAGGTTTGAAGTAGTTTCACCGACTTATTAGTGGTTTGGGCTTTCCAAATTTCTTCGTAAAAGCGTTTCATTGCCTTGGAATTCTTATTCCTTTTGCCCTTTACATCTCTTCTGCCATCTTTAAATTTTTGTGATGCAATTTTTTTAAATAATAAAAATCTTCTTTCCATTACTATTATTACACTTCACACATCCCTAAAGACAATAAATGCAAATACACTCAGCCACACTGTAAATAATCCTTTCATCAATGTCGCATTTGCCACACTGACTTGAAAACTGTGGAGATCCAGGTAACAATCCTCAAAGAGAGATGACGATGTGTCAAGGCGATAAGTTGTACAAACATGTCAAAACCACTAGCGACAGATTCATGGTTTCAAGGACAGACAGCTATGGACTTGGAGTGAGAAGAGATGAGTCTGCTCTACACTGATCAGGCCGTTCTGTTTCGGCTATTGCGGGGCTGTATCAGATATATTTTCAAAATCTGGGGGGAAAATATGAAGCATTTCAGCTCGTATCAGTTTTCATGAGTTTCAGATTGAATATTAATGTGAATGAAGTACCATTATAAAGTTAAAAGAAGACGGCATTAATTGATTTACTTCTCCCATTTATTACACAATTTTATGTATACCAAATAATTAATTGAATATTGAATTTATTTGGCAATTTTTTACGCAATTAGTTAAAGGTTCATCAAAATAATATTTATTTCAAATAATAAACCTCCTCAAATACTTCTAACATTCCCAATATGAAATCTTCATTTCATTTGGTTTTTATAAAAATTGCGGATTAGTTGCCAAAATTTCATACTTTGATTAAACACATTTTGCTTAAAATATACATTTAATCTATATTTAATACACTGATCCAAGTTTGGTTTAAGAATATCTATTAATATATATATATATAATTATTATCATTTTATTAATTTTGGGTCATGCACCCTTAAAATCCGGCCACAGGTTTCAGTAAGATAGCGCAGTAAAAATAAAATCTTGCTGAGAAGAGCGTCAAAGATCCTACCTCTTTGAGGGGTTGCCCTCTTTTGAGGCCTCTAACGTCGAACACAGGGGTCACTTGGTTTAAAAAGGTACTGGAGGAAGATCCTTAAAAATAAAGGAATCTGACGCGTGAAGATTATTCCTACCACTGCAACAACCTTAAGAGGTAATCTAAGAATTTAAATCAGTCCTGTCTGTCCGCCTTAGCAAGGGGTCGTGTGATTAATTCTAATTGTTTTATGTGAAATATATATAAGTGACAGCATTAACGTAGTTTGAACACTTCAAATTAATACATATTTATTGAATTATGTAAAGGGCGGCTTGTTATTAACGCTTCAAATAGTATGACCCTCAAAATGTTCAGTTCAAAATCTTCACATGCAAAATTGAATAGGAGGGTCTTGTGCTTCAGAAATGTCGGCGCTGGAATAAAACAATAACATTGTCTCGTATGTAAACAAACAACGAATGTTTGTAAAGGCATAGGTCGGTTGCAAATAAAAGGTTTCTGGAAAAAAAATAAAGGGTGATTCCTAATATTTATATAATTTGTTTTTATAAATATAGGGTATTAAAATTAGTTTCCTTTACTTACGAGGGATTTTTTTTATCCAGCCCTTCTACTATTTTTTTTTTCAATGTGGCTCTTATGATCAACTGAGTACACCCCTGCCCTAGATTGATTCTGGGTAGTGCTGACGCAGATATTCACTATCTGTGTAAGAGTTGGTCCTGGTATGCGGGTAGTAAATATTTAGATACTAATGCTGTGTGTGTAGTGTTAGAGACAGACAGACGTAGCGTCCTAGGCTAAGTCAATTTGTAAGTAGTGATTTAGTCATTGGAAAGCGCGTGTTAAATATTCAAATAACTCATCAAATGTTAGCTAGGTCAGTTATTTTGAATGTATACTCTTCGCTCAGATGTTCACTATACCGTGACAATTTCCCTTCACAACGATTACCAGTAATTAAAACAACTACATAATATAACCAAGCTCTAATTTTTAATTATAAAGATATATTAACCGGATTATTTGAGATACCGGTACATAATACTATATTGCATTGAAAGGAAGTTTGTATAATAAGCTTTCGAGTTTATAATGACATAGAGTTAGTAAGTATATAAAGGAAGCTCACAAACTTATACAAAAACATAGCAATTATCTTATTTTTCTTCGGTACAGGTTCAACCTGATTTGTCTGGGGGGAGGGGTGGAGGAGTGAATGTTTTCGCAATTAAGTCACGTAGGAAGGACGTAATTATAATCTCCCGATACCCTGTCCCCGTCTTTGGAGAAACTTGGAACAAGAAACACGTGTCCGAGGACGGCGGGACGACTTCACTCACGTGAGAGATGGATCGAGAAAAACCACGCCGCTCTTTCATAAACACACTGAAGAATGACCGGTGGACCAAGGCGTCACTCTCGTGAGAGATGGATCGAGAAAAACCACGCCGCTCTTTCATAAACACACTGAAGAATGACCGGTGGACCAAGGCGTCACTCTCGTGAGAGATGGATCGAGAAAAACCACGCCGCTCTTTCATAAACACACTGAAGAATGACCGGTGGACCAAGGCGTCACTCTCGTGAGAGATGGATCGAGAAAAACCACGCCGCTCTTTCATAAACACACTGAAGAATGACCGGTGGACCAAGGCGTCACTCTCGTGAGAGATGGATCGAGAAAAACCACGCCGCTCTTTCATAAACACACTGAAGAATGACCGGTGGACCAAGGCGTCACTCTCGTGAGAGATGGATCGAGAAAAACCACGCCGCTCTTTCATAAACACACTGAAGAATGACCGGTGGACCAAGGCGTCACTCTCGTGAGAGATGGATCGAGAAAAACCACGCCGCTCTTTCATAAACACACTGAAGAATGACCGGTGGACCAAGGCGTCACTCTCGTGAGAGATGGATCGAGAAAAACCACGCCGCTCTTTCATAAACACACTGAAGAATGACCGGTGGACCAAGGCGTCACTCTCGTGAGAGATGGATCGAGAAAAACCACGCCGCTCTTTCATAAACACACTGAAGAATGACCGGTGGACCAAGGCGTCACTCTCGTGAGAGATGGATCGAGAAAAAAAACGCCGCTCTTTCATAAACACACTGAAGAATGACCGGTGGGCCAAGGCGTCACTCTCGTTAAAGACTGGGCTGCCTGTGACGGAAGAGGTCAGGATTCGGATCCTTGCTTGGTGTACTGAAGTGTTTTGTTTTTTCCTAACTATTTTGACACTCTTCATACACACAAATGCTGGTAAATTTCCTTTAAAAGTGTTCAAATGAACTTTGAATTGATCATATAATGTTATTCTTTTGTTGGTAAACAGTTTGCACGATTTTGGCGGCCGCCTTGGTCAGCGAGAAAGTTTCAATCGCTGACAGGTCAAACGGTTTAAAATCTACTGGTCTGTGTCGTTTTCTGGGACTATCTCGCTATTTTGTCTAAGCTTATCCTCCCTTTTGCCCTTCATCTACAACCACCCTTTGTCATGTCAATAAGAAAGAGGGGAAAGAAAACTACGAGACTCCTTATCTTTAAGGTAAAGAGAAAAGCCCGATGAAAGCTCTCAAATATCCTAACATTTTCTGTGAGCCTATCAACAAATTACTGCATTTGTTAGAGGAAAGCTAAGTCTGGCCCTCTTTTTCATCAAGCCTGATCTCATAGCTCCTCAAATATGTAAGAAAAGTCGTTGAAAAAGAGCTATCTCACATTTTCATACCCTTATTTATATTAATCAAACTCAAAATATTTTAGTGTTGTTAAAGAAAAAGAGCCCTGTTGGAATCTTTTGAATTTATTTTGTTGTGAAACATCTTTTGAAATAGCGCATAGTAGAATTAAATATTACGTTATAGCCGAACGCCTGCGTGGCTATTTCTCGCCTATCGAGGTAACCTCGTTAGTAAAACTTTAGTTTTGAAATTGGCATCGTCGGGGACATTCTTTAATATTTTCACCATTGTAAAAACAACTTTGACGTATTTATTGTAGATATATATATTAGCACCGCGTCTTACTACCCGTTCGGGTTATACGCTGCTATTGTAGTTAAATGAAATGATGATAATAAGTGATTAAAAACTTAATGAATATTGTAGTATTTTTACTTTCTCTCGAGTCCTTGGAGAGAAAGTATTATGATCATAAAAAAAATTGTACTTGAGATTTTGATAAATGTCGACGTTTCATGACCCCATGAAACCAAAAAAGTTGTTTTGGCGTTGCCGTCAATCTTTCTGTCTGACTGTCCGTCTGTCTGTACCTCGAAACTATTTTACCGACTGGGCTAAAACATGTCATCTGGGCTCTTCATAAGGTGCCCCCGAGGAATTTTTGAAATTATATATCAAACCCTATAAAAGGGTATTTTACTGAAGGGCAAAAAAAGAAAAAAATCATTTTTCTCAAAACTCGCTCTAACGATTTTGATTAAATTTTATATCTAGATACTGTTTATTATTATAAGCAAGATGACAACTCTCATTTTCTCATGAAAATTACTTTAAGAGTACTTTACCTTAAGTGCATTTTCTACTTTAATCATTTCTCCGCAACTATTTGAGTATTGTTGTAAAGTTGTGGTACTATTAAAGATAACAATCTTTTATTTGAAGTATATGTTTATAAAATCAATAGTTTTTGAGCTATAAGCAAATATATATACTTTTATGTATTTGAAAATGGATGTAATTCTTATGTTCTTTGGTGATGAAGATATTTCTCTTTTCTCAATTTTTCTGTAACAGTGTTCCTAATTCCTAATGACATAAAGTAAGTAAGTAACAGTGCATATTATTTCATTTATGATCTTTGGTGTAATGTTTCTACATCAATGTATAGCCGTATTATTTCGTTTCACAAATCCTGCAAGTTTCTAATAATTAAGATCTATTTTAAGTTAAAAGCGAGAGAAAAGTCTGTGTGGTGCACCGTACCATTTATTTTTATATAACAATGAAATTATTAAATAAAGTCCACAACAATATTTTGAACAATAGTTTGCTTACCAAATGGGTACAACACTTCTAACAAAAAAATAATATTCTGAAAATTGAAAAATGACGCCTAGACACGGTAGTTGAGCCTGGTACCTTTGGCTTAGTACGCCAATGTTCTCACCACTGAGCTATCCAGGAATCGTCCTGTGCCAAGTGTAATTCTTTACTCATATTTTAAGGCAGAGTCTATTATGGACGTGCGGGAATCGTCGGCTACAAATGTGTGATTTTATTAAGATCACGAGCTATCAGATAACGCAGCCACCCTCGACTCGGAGTTAGCTTCATGCTGCCACTTGTAAAATTATTATAATTTTAAGGGATTGCATGTATTAAGACGCGGTGCTTATTTTTTTTTTTACTAGCAAGTCTTACTATTTTATCATGTTATACGCATATACTCTAATGGGATAAGATTGAGGAAGGAAGCATTTTAGAGGTAGTCTACCCGCATTTACGTGGAAGGAAAGTGGGAAACCCCTTAGGAAGTACCACCCTCGGGAGACCCAACCTGGATTCGAACTCCAAACTCCTCGTCATCAGCAGGCCAAATTATCATGAGAGTGACGTTTTATGACTATTCGGCCACCTAAGCGGTTAAAAAATGTTATCAATGGCTAAGGGCCAGTTTCATAGTCAAATTTAGTACGCCTCAAGAGCGGCGCTACACTAAATACAAGACGACACCTACCTAAACCAGAATGGAATGGGCCGTTCTCTCATAGGAAACAGGCCCATTCCATTCTGGTTTAGGTAGGTGTCGTCATGAGCTTAGTGTCGTGCCGCACTTGAGGCGTGCTAAATTTGACTATGAAACTGGCCCTAAATCTAAGGGGTGAGGTTGAGGAGGGTAGTTTAGAGAAAGTACACCCTTAATTAGCGGGGAGAGGTGATTGGGAACCCTCAGTGATGAATAGAACCTGAACCCCCACTTAAGGGCAATCCGGTCTACTGCGAGCCCGACGCCTTACTAGTAACATCTTTGTATATGCTTGTAATAATATTAAAATAAAAGGGGAGAGAAGGGTTCTACTCAAAGTTTCCAAAAATGTCATAGTAGTATTTGAAGTATGAGAGTAAGGGGTAAAATAATTGCCTGGAATATACTTTTTTTTTCAAGTGACCACCCAAATAAAGTGTTCCCTGCCCCAAACCAAGTTCCCATCTTCGCACGAGGCAGGGATAAGAGGAAAAGATGGCGGGACATTCCCGGAACACGCCCCCTCCCACCCCTTCTCCCACAAGATCAGGTGTTCCTAGTTTGACAAACACGCGGCGCGGTTAGCGTCCTCTCCCTCATGACGTCACACAAAGGGTGCCGCCACCAGGGTGTATTTCGGGCATCCTTCTCTCACTTCCCGACGCCATCATTCTAAACTGGCAGCATTCCCTCCCCCTCAGTACCCGTTCCTCCAGAAAGCGGTTATTCTTAGAACGACTACTCTCGGGCATAGAGGAACAGCCACCTAACTCCAAGAAAAACAAATTATGTGACCATGACTCTATTCTTTCAATATTATTATTACTAATACTTTCTAATGCTCTTAATTTCCATCATTGGTTTTCATTGAAAATCTTCCATTTTTAAATATTTTTCTTTGGAAAATTATCCACCTACTTAGGGGTAACAAACCCAATTGACCTATCCGGAGCTTTAAAGTTTCCAAATTAGTTTAATCTCTCTCAAGGACGTTAACACCAGAAACATCATCACATGATTTAAATAAAGCAATAACAGCGATTCCAGCTCTCTTCTAAGACTCGTGTATCTATCTATACGAGCGCTTGGTGTTTGAATCTGCCACTAACATCAGGTCTGCTTTAGACCAGATATGTTAATACTTTGATATCGTATTCCAAAGCCAATATAAATTCCCCCTGAGATTCAATGATCTGACATTTTCTTATTGGAGATTCACCGGGAAAAGTTTAAGGTGGGATAGAAGGGCAGGTGAGAAAAGGCCAGTGCTTTTGCAGCTTTTATGACAATACTTTTTTTTTTGTCCAAAATTAGTTAAATATGTCTTCAGTACAAACAGAGAGTTTAATTTTCTTCACATGTTGATATCAACAGTTGTTGAGTATCTGTTATGAACATAACGACATTATATAACCCACTTTTTAAATTAAGATAAAAATCTGTTTTTAAATTCCAGGACACCCTTGACCGATATTCAACCACTGTTGATATCACCAAGTGAAGAAAATACAACTATTTGCTTCTACTTGGAAAATTATTTGATTTATTTTGACTGAAAAAATGTTTTGATATAAAAATGGCGAAAACGCTGTATTCTTCTCGCGTCCTCTTCCGTCCCACCTTAATCTTTGTCCAAGACCTGCCCTGAGATTGTAGGCCCATTTCATAGTCACACACCTACCTATACAGAAATGAAATGGGCCAGTCTCATATGAAACTGGCCCCAAGTGGCACAAATTCGATTCCGGCTGGTGCTGACAAAGATAGTTATTGTTTGTAACTGTCCTACTATCCTATTAGTGCATATCAATTAAAACGGTTTCAGCATATTTCAGCATAAGCTTGCACAACGTCTGAAAGCGGTGTGTTGCTCGCCGATGTGAAGGGACATGCAGGGATTTCGAGACCGACGTCTCAAACCACGTTAACAATGGTTACTCTCTATTACTATATAATTTACTATATAATAAGTTATAATGTTCATTTGTATTCTGTGTAACTTGATCACCGAAGAAAATTATAAAGTTCAAATTAAAGTAGAAATTACAGGAGATATTTTAACATGAAATCCAAAGATAAATCTTAAAACCGTACTAACGATAGCAAAAGGACCAAAATTCTTAGCAAGATGTACTCAGTATTATTTGAATGGAGTGATCGAGGTCTACTGTAAATATTTTAACTTGTCCGTAAATATACTTAGTAATTATGTAAATATCTGTGCGCTTTGTATTTAGACCAATCTTATATTTTGTGACATATATGAATTAGTTTTTAAATATAGTGTTAGTAGGTCTACATAACTACTATTTATACATTATATTATGTAAATGCTCAAATGTAAGAAAAGTCAAGGCCTTAACTTTGCTCAAGTAAAAAATAATAATTACATAAGGAGCTGTAACAATGTGTAAAGCATTAGGGATAATGTCCTAGTTTAAAGATGTTTGTAAGTCGTGTTATGATGAAATTCTGGTTTGGAAAATAAGTATTTTTAACACTTTTCTCGGGTTCTCTTCCCCTTCCCTTCCAAAATAAAAAAGCTATCCAAGCTCAACACCTTAGCACAGCCACTAAACTCAGTGTTCCGTGTTAGATCCATGAAAAGGTAACAAATGTAACAATATTTATTTTAGCACTGTGTCCTACTACCTGTTCAGGTTGCTCACTAACGAGGTAGGTTGAATTTAAAGGAGGTGTACCTGCATTTGCGTACAAGGAAAGTGGAAAACAAGTTTGGAAAAATCACCTTCAGTACACCCGACAACGATTCGAACCCCGATATCCCTGTCACTGGCAGTCTAGTCTAATACGAGCGCAACGCCTCACACTATGCGACCACCAAAGCAGGTATTACTAAATGGAGTGTTAGCTAGGACAAGTTACACTGACACTAAAATGTTATAATAAAACGCAATAAAAAATTGGCCAATGGCACACAATGAAGCTGTTTACATTAAAAAATACTTAGTACCTCGTCTTACTACCCGTTCGGCTTATACGCTTAAGTACTAAATACACTAATGGGTTAGGAATTGGGAAGGTTGAATATAGAAGAAGTGAACCCGCATTTGCGTGGAGGTAGAGTGGAAAACCACTTAGGAAAAACCACCCCCGGTTCACCCGAGCGAGATTAGAACCTTGATCTCCCCGTCCTCGACAGTCTAGCTCAACACGTAACCAGTGCGTTAGATAAATACGCCACCAAGGTGGGTTACATTAAAAAACTACAATAACATTCGTTTGGAGAGAGGATAAGAAAATACAATGTTAAGTCCATCATCGTAGTCTACTGGAACTTGAGGTCGACATCAGCTCTTGAGGACCCTAGTTCGACTCTGTGAGCAAGCACCTAGATTAAGTTAGTATGTTGTGTGTACAGATTCGTTTTCATACGAAGATAATAGGCCCTACTCCTTTTGTTGTTAAGGTTATTAGGTAACACAAATTTTATTGCACAATTTTAAAAAGTGTATAAATTATATACTATAAACAGTGATTCAATCATTTCAAACCATTACGGCTCCACGACCTTTAAGGAGTCCAAACTTGCTATTTTATGCTCTTCATGTGCCATTGTAAAGATAAAGTAATGTATGGTGATGAAATTTAGTATAACTAGACATTCATATGAGTTGCACACAATGATATATTCATAATATATATTTTACAATCTCTAATATAACACCTGCTTCCGTGGCCGCATGGTATGAGGTGCTACTCTCGCAATAGACTATATTACCTAAGACGGGGAGATTAGGGTCCGATCCCGGTCGTGTTTACAGAGTGATTTTCCCTAAATGATTTTACACTATTCCTCCACGCAAATGGAGGTACACTTCTTCTCAATTCAACCTTCCTAATCCCTAACCAATTATTGCAATTAGTACATAGGCGTATAGCCCAAACGGGTAGTAATACGCGAGGTTTAAAAAATGAGTAGTATGACGCTTTCCACCTCCAATCAGGACGTGCAAACGGGGCCGAAACCTCAAAGCTTTAAACGTAACCGTTCAGCGGGGATGGAACGGGCGCTGCTTCGTGGGTGGGAAGATTAGAGAAGTGAATAATTTAAGAAACCATCCCTCGCGAACGCAAGGGGATGGATAATTGGTTTAGCAATCGCAACAGCAATTACATCCTTTCGTAGCCTCGACATTTTCTATTTGCCAATTAAATTTAAAAACTTTCCTTAAATTCGTTTCTTTTTTAATATTCCACCGAGCGCTTCGCATTTAGGAAGGAAATTTTATTTTCACTGCATCGAGGTTTTTTCCTCCCCCGCGTTTTCCAAGGTTAATTTCCTGTTCTACCTTAAGAGTGATTAAGAGCTATAGTCGAATCGCCTTAAGAAGTATCTCATCGAATACTTATTCAACACTCTTTTTCCCATTAGCAGGTACGTTTGACACTATGGTTTTTAATTATTATTTTAGTATCGCTTCTGTCTAGGCTATACGCATTTAGGAAAGTCCCCTTAATACACCTAGCCGGGATTAGAACCCCTATCTCCCCCCTTAACCGGGAATATAGATTACAGAAACTTGACGTTTAGTCCGCGTGTCCATTGGTGAGGATGCCATAACTTAAGGATGCTGCCTACCTGTGACGTCACGGCCTGTCAAGATAGGATTCTACGTGATAATGAATTTACGTTTTATTCAGCGAGTTTTAAAGAAATAACGTTGAAACAAAAACCTTACATTCTTAAAAAATAATAAAAATAGTCCTATATTGTCACAACTTTTTTTTATCATGAAGAAGTTTTTTTTTTAACGTACTTCTTATAAAGCCTCTACAACGTAGGTTATTTGTCTTGGTCACGAAAATGGCCTGTAAGAGTTTCCTGCCAGGATGTAGATTAAAAATGTCCGTGGTAGCATATGTCTATTTAGAATAGCAAACAAGAAAAAGTTAACATTAAAAAGAAAGTCAATGTTTTCAAGGCGGCAAATATTAAAGGGACTGTGTAAACTTGTCAGAGGAAGAGGGTAAGGGTTATCAGCACATAGACAAGAGCCCTCTAAGGGTAAACTTCTAATGTTCTTACCTCTCTTACTATTTTGTCCATTGGCGTCTAAGTGCGATAGTGCTTAGACTGCTTAGGTGCATCAAGCTAAGATGCAACCAGCTTCGCAAAATAGCTTCGAAATTTCCAAGTAGGCAACGTCGTTAATCTTAGGAATTGGGATTAAGAGAAACCCTTAGAATAAGTTCACCCCATTAGTGTGGAAAAATAATAAGAGAAGACTCCTACAAGCAACAAACAGAGATTCGAACCTCAACCTGCCGGTTCACGGCTACTCATATTAGATGAGCATGACGTTTTAGTCCACGTGCCTATCAGTGAAGATGTCCGAGTCTGCTGTTCTTCCTTCCAGAATCCTACCTTAGTTGAACGGTCGACGCCCCGACGAAAGTGGCCAGGTGCGAAGTTTGCTGCCCTTGAGGAGGCTGCGTCTCCACAAACAACTGCCATCAGCTACTGCTAATTCCCACCAGGTTCATGAATATGCATAGTTCCTGAGAAGCAAAGAAGGTGCAGGCAGGTATTTCAAGGGCGGCCGCTCCACGGGTGTGCCCTTATGATCGCCAATATTACTTCTTACTTAGTATTCGGGTTAAAAAGTGTTGAGAGCTCGTTTCACCCCCACCTATAACACCTGTACCACAACTTTTCATACTGATAGATATATCCGGCAGTTAGAAACAGGTACCAGGTCTACTTTCACGTACATCTCAAGACATGTAATCTGCAACAGTCACTATTTTATTTTACATATTATGAATGTTGATCAGATATATATATATATTAAAAGTGCTACGAAGTCCATTCGTAATATATTTTTATTTATTTAAGGTATTTAACGTGCACTTTCTGAACCGACTGATTATATCAGCACACGAGAATTCCTATGAGCGAGAACGAAAAGGGCCTGCCAGTTTTTTGGAGAAATGTATTTTCACATATCTTACAGAGTTCATTTACATGCCACAATCGACAAGGAGCCGACGGCCTTACTTCCCATACAAAGGAAGTTGTGCTACGGATTGTCAAAATCCGTTGACTCCGGTTGGGTTTGAAACCACGAACCTCGCGTACTGAGGCGAGCACTTTACCCTAAAATCACCCAACTCAACAATTCGTTATAAAATCAAGGTATAACTTAGGTAGGTAATATGCCTACAGCTCCAACCAGAGGTTGCCTTGTGGTGAGACTTACTGTAACTTTTTCTACTTAAAAAAAAAGTGAGATTTAAGCCAGTGTTACCGTTCTATCTTATTTTAAAAACACACAACAAAATTTAAAATTCAAATATTTTTATATTAAAAAAAATACTAAACCTAACCCAACATCGCTTTTATTAAATGAAGGACTAGCTTCGGTGTCCGCATGATTTAAGGTGCTACTCTCGAAGTATACTAGATTGCCAATGACGGGAAAATCAAGGTTCGAATCTCGATCGGGTGTACTGAGGGTGGTTTTTCAATATTGTTACCCCCTCCTTATAGGCAAATGAGGGTACATTTCCTCAAAATTTGACCCTCCCAATTTCTAAGACCATTAGTGTAATTAGTAAATAGGCGTGTATACTTAACGGGTAGAAAAACGCAGTGCTAAAAAAATCCAGAGTGGCTAAAACTTCACCTCGATATGTTTACTGGTATGAGCGTAATGTTGTATTACATTGTACCCGCCTCGGTGGAGTAGTTGGCTAACGTGCTTGTCGTGTTGAGCTCAGCTGCTGATGATGGGGAGATCGAGGTTCGAGTCTCGGTCGGGTGACCTGGGGGTGGCTTTTATTAAGTGGTTTTCCACTCTCCCTCCACGCAAGTGTGGGTTCACTTCCTCTAATTCAACCTTCCTAATCCATTAGCGTAATTAGTACTTAAAGCGTATAGTCCGAACGGGTAGTAAGACGCGGTGCTAAATAATAATGAATTACATTTCTCGGTTTATCGGTCTTGAGCAGCAACGTGTCATTTTCAAATTCTTGGAAAATATTTTATTTAAAAATTGACTACGCATCATTGCTTGTATCAACTTCTTTTCACCGCATATTACTAACTGTTTGGGTTATACACCTATGTACTAATTACACTGATGGATGAGGGATTAGGAAGGTTGAATTTAGAGGAAGTGCACTCAAATTTGCGTGGGGAGAGTGGGAAGCCCTTTCGAACAAAATAGACTCAATACACCCAAACCCCCTTCGGTGGCCGCATGGTCTAAGGAGCTACTCTCGTAATATACTAGATTCCAAAACAGGCGAGATCGTGGTTCGATCTCAGTCGGGTGTACTGAGGGTGGTTTCCCTAAATGGTTTCCCACTCTTTCTCTACTAAAATGAGGGTACACTTCCTCATCCTTAACACATTAGCGTAATTAGTACATAAGCTTATAGCCCGAATGGGTAGTAAGCAGGGGTGTAGTGGAGCAGGAACGTGGGGGAACGCCTTTCGGCACTGCTTTTCGTGAAAAAATATTCAAAACGAATTTTTTAGCAAAGTTTTATGCTATGCAATTCCAAGTTAGCTAATTGATTTTATATCAATATCATGTTAAAACTTTTTTCGTGCTATGAATCAATCAATTCTGATGAAATTTATAGTGCTCTACGCGAATTCCTGGAATTTTAGGGGAAGTGCGTTAAGTAAGTTTCTGCATTAATAGGAATCATTAAGAAATGCTTTAAATCGCTTCTAGAGGCACTTATGTTTGTGAAATTTTTTCGCCTACGGAGGTTTGGAGGGCTCGAACACCCGCCCCCCTTTCAACTTTGGGGTTGCTACGACCTCGTGTTCCGGCACTGCTAAATTTACGACTGCACCCCTGGTAGTAAGACGTGGTGCTAAGAAAAAAAAACACCCAACTGGGCTAGATTCTCAATCACCCTGTCACGTAATATCCAAATACTTTTAAATAAATGGCTAGGAATTGTAAACAAAATTCAAGAATAAAAATTAGAATCAATCTTACCATGAACATATTCTATTTCCGTAAATATCTTCTTAATTTAAAGATTGAGAGATTTTTTATACATTTAATTTTATGAACAATATTATAATATATTAATGTGCGTTGTGAGATTCAACAATCCGTTGTCGAATTAGTTTTTAATGAAATGATCCACGTGCAATGGTGCTCGTGTAAACGTACGATTTCTAGCCGACTGTATGGGTACGGCCAGAATGAGCAAGCGAGCGACTAAAATATAGAATAGAACACATTGGTGTAATGAGAGGTGGCCAAACCGGAGCGCGCGCACTTGAAAGATATAACTGGTTCTATTTTTCAAGCGCGCGCGATCGACCCGGTACAGTCTAGCTTACAGGCGCTAGCCAATATTATTGGATGTTGGTTAATTGAGAGCTAGGAAAACTTTTCAATTTGACATTTTTATTACTATCGATAGGCTAAGCACACTTATTACTAACGGCCTAATTTAATTGTTAAGATCACAAACCATACCTATATGTATATATATATATATATATATATATAACTGATATGTTAAAATACTTCAATATTATCAAAGTACGCCTTTACAAATAAGACTGACTATTAGCGCAGATAAGAGGATGGGAAAACCACAACAATAAACCACTTGTCAAAAACCACCCTCAGTTCACTGAGCCAAGATTCGAACCTCTGTTTCCTTAGCAGCTATCGAGAGCTATTTGCTAATCACGCGCTTGTCAGTCTGGCCAAACTCTATTACAGAGTTGAATGGCATGTGATGTGCGCTCTTAAAGGCTGTAGCTGTGTATGTTCTAGATTTAACTCAGGTTTAAATTGTGTGCTGATATAATCAGTCTGTTCATAAATTGCACTTTAAATACCTCATAATACAAGATAAATATGATAGTATTGTCTAGATAAAAATAAAAACAATATAGAAACCCTTCAACCAAGTTTATTTTAGAACAAAAGATTGTTTATACATTTGTATTTCTACAGTTTTTATAGCAAACATTTTTTTGCAAGATCATTAAAATATTGCCTCAGTAGCGACTCGTATTATTTATTATCAGGGGCCGGATTTTAATGACATGTCCTCTATTTTTTTATACATTCCAGCCAACGCTCATGTGCACATACATTCTGTTGATGCTACCCTGGTTATAAAAAATGTGTCACTTTTGGTCATGTTGGAAATATAGATTAAATTTTCTTGGTTTGTGTCCTTTATGAGTTGTTTTTAAATTTTGAGTGTTTTAAGGCATTCATAATGAGTAAGAATTTCTTTGAATAGGCCTACTATCGATAGATCGATATTTTATAAATATATAATTACTCAAGCATAAATGTCGCCAACACATATTTGTTGGAACTAAAAGATAACGCAGAAAATTAACTTTGTATCTCTTTTCTTGCCTGGTGAGACACAACTAGACTAGGGAGGGTTGCGTTGGGAGGGAATAGCTGTTACTTCTGAGGCAGATATTTCAATATTATATTTAGCAGAATCCAAAAGTTTAGTTGTTAAAGGCTTATCATTGCATGTACTTTTTTATTTCAATTATTTTGTAAAGTGCATGTTTAATATAGAGGTGTGCTTTTATTACAAGTTGTGTTCATTATTTAAGGTTTTTTTTTGTAAAGTTTAAGTAAGTTTTTAGCATTTTTAGGTCATAGGTGATTTTTTGAACATTTTTAAGTCATCAAACTCCGGGCACTAATTATTATTTTCTACGCCTACTGATCTCTACAGAATTAAAATACTCGTCCCCATGAAACTTGAACGGCCCGATAAATTGTCCCTTTTTGTTAATTCCTGTCTCCTTTTGTCCCTTTAAAAAAATGCTTTGATTCTTTGAACGTTTTGAATGCCAAATGCATGAAAGGCTCTGCTAATGATGCGTGGAATGATAATCATAATTATATTCCGAGGTTGAATATGTGCACGCTGTGATGATTGTCAACTATTGCGATAAGTCGAAATTTAACAGTCTGATTAATGTTGCAACGTACGTTAGCACTGCCGCATCAGGTGTTTAAACGAATAGCAAGTGGTAAAAGTTGTGTTTGGGTTCGTACATTGTAGCTACTACATTATAGTGCAGTTCTCATTCCTGTAATAAAGTCTTATATCTTTAAGTGATTATGTCATAAGGCAAATAGATCAATGTTTATACTCTCTAATACACTTCAGTTCTAGTATTCCAAGTGGAAAAAAAACTTTTTTAAATATGCTATATACTAATTGCATACTATTGAATTCTTATGTAGAGCGAACCACATGTTTCCCTTTTTTGTCCCTTTCTTTAAGTCAGGAAAAAGTCAAAATATTTCATCTTTTTGTTTTGAAAATATGGTCACCCTATGGTAGGGACGCGATTTTCAGTCAAGTGTAATAAGTTTTTTTATATATGATTATTCCATTACCCCTTCACGCAAATGAGGGTGCACTTAATCTTAAATCTCCCTTTATAGACTCTACACCAATAGTATACATATTTAGATAGCTTGAATGGGTAGTAGGACGCTGTGCTAAAAACAAATAGAGTAGTTCTGTGAACAGTAGACCTCGCTCCCTCCATTCCAAATAATGCTATGTATTGTAAATCATGCTACAAATTATGCCATTTTTTTTAAATACTTGTCCTACCACCCGCTAGGCTTGTACGCCATATGTTATAATTGTTTCTATTTCTTCTTGGATTTCAATTTACAAAATCTCTTAAAATATTTTCTTGGATTTAAAGTGGATTTGTTATCTTTGTGATCAAGTTAAGAAGAAAACAAATGAATACTGTATTCATTAGTGACTTATATTAATAGATAATAACTATTGTTCACATGGTTTAAGACGTCAGACTCACAATATATGCCAATATATATATGCGTCAGTTGATTTAGGTTCAAGGAATGACCCTTCAAAATTGTTCTGAAATCGGTCCACGCAATTGTCAGTTAACGCTAAACAAGCAAACAGAATCTTGAGTGGTCACCATCTTGAAATGACTAACCAGCGAAAAACCATGTGAATGCCCTGTTTTTTCTAGGTTCACTAAAATTCCCGGTTGAATCTCGTTAAATTAGTCCACGCATTCAACAGTTGTAGTGGTGAATGCTCTAAATAATTAAGATATATTCAAGTATAATATAACTAAAAATATTAAAAACCAACCATAAAATAAAACCTAAAGACAGATGAAATGCCGGATGGTCAAGTTAAAACATGACCTTGGTACTCTCGGTCAGTAATAATACAAATACAATTAAAATGTAAGTTATTGATATCAAAGTTTTATCACATGTTCGTGCGGCTCACATGTTGAAACCTGTCTTTCATTGCAATTGCGTGTGACCGTGCTTGAATTATTAACAACCAAATTAATCGAAATATTGAAGAAAAGTTAATTAGTCAACAAAATATTATTCACGAGTACAGTGTTATTGACTGACCAAGCCACCGACAACGGTTCAATTCTGATGAAGCTTGCTTAGTTCTCTACCGTGCCAAAAGAGAGCTCTCAATGAACCTCGGACCGACAGCGAGTTGGAAGTCTCTCATAGAGAATAGTGTTTTTTTTCCTGAACAGAGTAATTCGCTATTTTTACTATAATTTAGAGCTCTCTTTGTACAATGGGCCCACGCCGCCAACCGGCTACTCTTGCCAAGACAGTTCAGCTAATTGACAAAGTAAAAGTGGCAGCGCTATATTCTTGGGTAATTACATTTACATTGATGTCAAGTGTTAAGGACACTTAAGGTAAGGCGCCACAGCCACCGGACTGGACTTGACTTGACATGACTGGACTTTACTTGACATGACTGGACTAATACGGATATGCGCCACAGCGAACAGACTTGAGTTGACTGTGTAGTCTAAAACATCTCAGTTTATTCTGCATTTCTCTCAGCATAATATGAATTCCAGCCAGGTCTCCACCGTGGTTCGGATTCCACGTTAAACTGTAGGTCCTCCATTTCATCTAACAATCACCCTACCATTACACATTAGCGTAAGTGCGTATAACCCGAACGGGTAGTAAGACGTGGTGCTAATAATAATAATAATAATAATAATAATAATAATAATATGAATTCCAGGCAAAAGTTATTGGATTTAAGTTCTGAATCCGATTCAGATGAAGATTTTTTGAATTGTTGTGCATTATTGCTATCGAAAAAGAAGAGAACTGGACTGTCTCTATAAGTTGCTCTTCCAAAGACATTTTAAAACTGTTTTAATAATATTAGAATGTTTTAAAAATTGAGTTTTATTATTCGAGAGCTTATTTTTTTAAAGAATATATATATATACACTTTAGATAGAATTGTAAATACGAGTGCCTTAGATTTGTACTTTTAATACAATTTTAAATATGAACATGCTAGACGTAGAGTATGTAAACAACTGCTCACGTGCTGGAGATAGTGTTGTTACGAGTGGTGGGGGAAACAGACTCAAGTTAGTTTTCCAATTGGGACCGTACACGACCTGACTCCGGTCGGCAGATTATGTCAAGTCCAGTCGATTCTGGTCGCAGTGGCGCCTAGACCATAAAGAAACATTATATGGAAAATCACACTGGACTCAAGTCAAGTCAAGTAAAGTCCAGTCCGGTGGCTGTGGCGCCGCAGCTTTATTAATGCCATTTGTTGAGGACAAAAAAAATATTTTCTCACCAGTAATAACTAACACTTTCATTAATTTATTTCGAATAGTGAGGTATACTTAGGATGATTGTACTATTATAACAGGACAGTACGCTTTTTGGGGAGTAGGGGAGGGGGATGTCCTGATATTTTGCAGAACAATCGGTAGTACACCCATTGATACTGGTTTTTATTTTTGAAGTTAGAGAAAATATTATCTCGAATTGAACAGCGCTAGTGCAAGAAACTTAACGTGCAATGACAAATAAAATTACTATTTAATATGAGTGATAAATATAGATTTCTATGAAAATGGAATAAAATATCTACATTTTACTTTTGTTACACAGGATTTACCGTAGCGTGTGAGACCCACCTCAGTGGTGGACAAGAGACACAAAAACAATTTTAAAAAAAGCTCATATAAACATGTGTCCCGTTTTTCCTTATTTCCGAGCTATAGTCATGTTTGTACTCCAGAAATGTGGAACCGCTTAACCTTATGGGACGTGCTCAAAACGGCCCTTCTATGCTTGAATGCAAGCCTGCAGTCATGTCGTAGAATGCCGCACTCTTTCATTACCCATAGAAGATGCCTAGTCAATAAATAGGTCGAGAGATATCGAGTATGCTATACAAAGAGTTTAATGGAATCACTTGGCTGTAGCTCAGAAACCAGGTCAAATGGATCATATGTTTATATGAGCTTTTTAAAAATTGTTTTTCTGTCTCCTGTCCACCACTGAGGTGGGTCCCATTATTTGTTACAATACAGCTTGCGTATATTGGTGGTATATGACAGCTATCAGAATATTATTTATAGAAAACATTGACTGAAAGTGACTAATGTTGTATTATTGGCGTTTTAGTAACTTATTGAAAGGACAAAATATATTAATTAAACTATTATGTTTTGATTTTGCAATTGTGGCAACAAGAGATATTAGAATAGATGCTTAATTAACTAAAAAGTATTATATTCACACTTGTATCTTGTTATAGCTGGCCACCAAAATAAATTAAAGAAGTGTTTTTAGCTTAGAGAGAACCACAAAGTAAGAAGAACACAACCACCTTGACGGGTTGTATGACGTCATCAACCACCCTTGCTTTGGTTGGTTCGCCATCAGAGGAACACACCACATGCTATTGTTTTAAAAGCATTTTTTAAGTGAACCCTAGACCCCACTTACACGGAAAAAGAAGCCTCCAAATTGATATTTTCACATCCAAACTAATAAGTTCTTGTTTCACTGATATAAAAACTCTAAGTAATGTACAACAAATAGTTTGCGTCAATGTTCTGTCAAACGTAACACCAAATCGACATGTGGTCTTACAAATCATACTGTTTGGCGATTGGAGATACAGTAGTTTTTCTTAGCCGTCAGATACCACCTCCAATACTGTGGGTTCTCCTTACGTCTCTCAAAGAGGTTTCTTTACGTTACCTATTATTGGTTACTAGGGTTGTTTTGATTTTAATGCTAAATAGTAATACATATAAATGTATTATTGAAGTATTAGTTTGAAGTGGTTATCATCTAACTTCCTAAATTTATTTCCTAATCAATAATGCTGAAAAATATAATTAAAATTGTATTATGTTTCTGTATGGACTAAGTCTTTCTTGCTGATATTATTTCTTGACGATGAAACAAACATTCTTTTAGGTAATATTTGACTCGATGGAACCCTTAACCTTGAATTAGCAATTGAAATTGAGATTTAATAAAAAAAAATTGTGTTGAAACTATTTATCTCCCTCCTTCTCCATTATTTTTTTCTCTATCTGCTCTATTTATCCTTCTTCCTTTACATCCTCTCAACCATTTTGAGAGAGAAGTATTGTGATCGTAAAAAAAACCTCAAAATTTTCATAAAATATTTTGACGTTTCATGACCCTCTAAACAGAAAAAGTGTTTTGCGTGGCGCTGTCTGTCTGTATCTTGGCCTATAGAGCCGGAACCATTTTAATGATTGAGCTAAAACTTGGCGTCTAGGGTTTTCATAAGGTCTCCAAAAAGAAAACAAATTGATTTTCTTGAAATCCACTCTAACGTTTTTGATTAAATTTTGCTATCTACTAATGCAATTAATACAATGGCAGCTGTCGTTTTATAATAAAAATCACTTATGTAGTACTTTACATAAACGGAAATTTCCAATTTTGATCATAATATCTCACAGCTATTCGAGATGTCCGGTTTATTTGCAATCAAGCATTGCATGTAATGTGTTTACATCTAGTTGTAACATCACGTACAGTTAGTACTGTACAGTATAGCATATCATTGACAAACCGGAGGAAACCTACCATCTGCCGTTGGTTCATGCATATAAATACAATAAGACAGAAACACACTGTGGACTATAGGTAAACCAAACACACGTCAGGCTCTCCTCCAAATGTTTAGGCCCATATCCCCTTTAGCTGGCTTCGCAGACCACACGTCTCTTATCTCAAAATGTTCGGTAGAGCATCCCCTATGTCCTGTTTAATTTTTGCACGCTTTCACTTAAACCCTTTTTTTTTTCATGGATATTTTAGAAATAGATTTGTTTGTTATCCTCTTTGGTGGACGGAGATGTTTCTCTTTTCTCAATATTTCTGGAACAGTATATATTGTATCATATTATGTACTATTTGGTGTAGCGTTTCTGCAACAATGTATTTTTATTTTGTTTCACAAATATTACTAGTAAATAGTAAATGTCTCTATATTTAGATAAAAAAAACCAGAGTCCATGCGGTGCATCTTATCATTTATTCTGTAACATAATAATTGGTGTGGGCTAAGCCCAATATATTAGATCAAATTATTATTATGAGCTTATTTTCAATTATTACGTTTTTTTAATCAAAGTCTTACTACCCGTATGATACATTTGCATTTCATTTACACTAATCGGGTGGGGGAGAAGGTAGAAATTTAAAGGTATTAGAGCTAAATTTGCAGGGATGGAGGGTGGAAACATATAAAGTGGAAAAAAATACAACTCAGTATCTCCAGAAAAGGTTTGAGTTCTGAACTCCCAGTCATTGGCTAACCATAATTGATGAGTCTGGCATTCAGTACGAATGTCCACCGTTGCTAGTAATAAACGTTAGGGCTATTAACAGCTTCATATAAGGAGTAGGGGAGATAAGGGATGTTTAGAAGAAGTGCATCTGTAATAGCGTGGAGAGAGGATGGGAAACTACAAATATGAACGTGTGGAAATCACATCGTCACCCCCAGTGCTTGGGGCCATGATTCAACTCTTGACCTTCCACTTCCCCGGCAATCCAGTCTATCTCGAGCCTGATGCCTTAGGCCGCATGAGCACCGGTGTAGACTTCTCCCCTCACCCCAAGGGATGCTGTCCTCAAACTAGTCCTAGCTCTCACGTTGTGAAGAGATCTACATCCTGGAACACACGCCCCTCACTTGTGGCAACAGTACCGCCAACCTTTGAGAGGTGAGGGGTTGGTAGCACCTGAGCCTGATTGTGCTCTGCAGTCGCTCACCGGAAGTACGTCTCAAGATGGTGCTATCCACCCGCCCCGTTGTGAGAGGTATTTCCGGTCCCCCTCCAACGAGGAGTGCTGAGATAGTCTTGGAGAACAGAAGACAAGGGGAGCTCTTGAAACCCGCAGTGGTGGCCGAGCGGTCTATGGAGCTGTAGAGACTCGCAATTCACTTGGTCTTCGTTGATGGGGAGAGGTTGAGATTTGGATCCCGTTTGGATGCACAGAGCTGAGAAGCAGAAAGGGGGAAATTGAGGGGACCTCCACATTTGATTTTTTCCCATATTCCACGCTTAAATGAGTGTATTTTCTCTAAGTTCATTCGACAATAAGAATAGCTAAGATTGTTTGAGTCCATTACATCTTGGCAGGTAATTTAGCATAGGCGAGGGGGTGGCGGGGAGCGGTTATCTTGGAAATGTTAGCAGGTAGTAATGTCAGCCTATTCCAGCAACAGGTAAGGAAGCTGGTGTCCGCGTTACCTGGAAGTGTCATTAGTTGGGATTATCTTACCATCTGTCACAGTCTGGCATGTTATGTTCAGCTAGTCGGTGTTGTCTCTACAATCGGTACAGTCAAATCAAGACGTTTCATAAAATAGACATTTCAAATATATATTTTCAATCATATCAATTCGGATACATTAATAAAATTACGAGTACAGTTAGGTTTTAAAAAATTTAAATAACGACACGTATAATACAAAATTAGATAAAATCAAACAATCAAAGTATTAAAATAACAATATCTAAATATGATTAAAAATTAAGTAGTTTTACAACTTTTAGACTTGCGCATACATTAAAAAATATTTTTCTTTTAACATATTATAAATATTTCATTGTGTACACTTCATATGAATGTTTAATTAGACTTTATTTCATCCCCATATATTAACTACTTTACCTTAACAATGGTACATGAAAAGCATAAGATATCATGTGTGACCCCTTATAAATCGTGATCTGTAATGATGTGAGATTATATTTACAGCTTATAATTAACTATACACTTAATATTTTATTTTATTTATTTATTTAGCACCGCGTCTTACTATAGGTTCGGCTTATACGCTTAAGTACTAATTACGCTAATTGATTAGGAATTAGGAAAGCTGGATTTAGATGAAGTGAACAAGCATTTGCGTGAAGGTAGAGTGGAAAACGTTTTAGGAGCCCCCAGGTCAACCAACCGAGATTCGAACCTAGATCTCCCCGTCCTCAGCAGTCGAGCTCAACATGAAACTAACGCTTTAGCCAACTACTCCACTGAGTAAGGTTTCACTTAATAAAATGGTGGAGTAGATTTTTTTTTAGGATGACCTGGGCACCTGAACAGAGATTCTAGTTATTTTCTCACTATGGTTGGGTCTGCTGTAGACCAGATGTGTTAATATATATATAATAATCAAACCTTTCACGAATGTATCCCCTTCCCCTGGGATTCAAGGATCTGAGATATTTTTCGGAAAATGTTATACTGTAAGCCTGATGTCTCACACTGTGTGACCACCGGCGCGTGTTTTCCCGATCCTTCGAGAGAGAGAGAGAAAGAGACTCACACAACCCGTTTCCCTCCGGAGACCGCTCCGTCGAGATATGCCTGCCCGCCACACACAACTGGTGCAAGGAGCTGCCAGCAGGTCAAGAGGTCACGTGCTGTTTGCCCCGTTATGGCGAGAAGTATATCCACCACAAACTGGCAGCTCAGCACCAACAGGCACTTCATTGACTTCTCGGCAAGGGCTCGACCTTGACAAGTGATCTCGGGGACTGCACACTTGCGAGCGTCGCCACACTATTTACCCAGTTGGTTCGACCGACATCCCATGCCAGCCCGTTCCTCACGTCTTAATTAGGGAGAGAAAAAAAACATTTTACAACAAATTTTCAAGTGTAAAAGTTTCCACAGTGGCGGCTTGTGGCCTACTAAGTAAGCGACGGCGCTTATTTGGGGTAGGCGGCACCTAGAATAAATATAAAACATACCTGTGGTCAAGTGGTCAGAGTTCCTGGCTACAAATCCAAAGGTCCCGGGTTCAATCGGTGCTTCCAGAATATTTCTGTGAAATGGTAGATCTGGAACGGGGTCAAACTCAGCCTCGTGTGGACCAACAAGGAGCTGCGTGGATAAATAGGTAGTGGTTATGGTCTAAAAAACTGAGATTAATGCTCGTTGGTGGTTTGTTGTGCTGACCAATTGACAGCCTCTATCTACAAATGTGAGCACTACCATAACTAAAGGTAGCGGCTGCTTGGTCGGTGTATATATATATATATATATAAGTTATATACAAAGCTACTAAATAGGGGGTTGGGGACGAAGGTGTAGAGGGAGGGTAAAAGTTTTTAGCAAATACCAAAATACTTAAATCAACCATAAAATTATTTTAAGTAACTTATCGATGAGATACTGAAAATAAAATCCAAACAACAACACTTAGTGATGATAATCCCAGGGATGCATTTCATTAAAATAATGAGTTTTATATTAGTTATTTAAGGTATTTAACGTGCACTTTCTACCATCTTATTAGATAAGCACCCGAGGATTTCAATGAGCTAGAGCGAAAAGGTTTACCAATTTTGCCGGTAAAGGTATTTCCACATACATTTCAGGGTTCTTTTAATTGCCATAGTTGACATGGGACCAACAGCTTTACTTCCCTCCGAAGGAAGTTGTGTGTGTTACGGATTATTAATGTTCAAAAAAAGATCCATCAACCCCGATTGGATTTGAAACCATGAACATCAGGTCCTGAGACGGGCACTTTATCCCAATACCATCGAGGTCAGCTATAATATTTAAGGATTAACTTATTTGTTATTTAGCAGACCCGACGTCGTTAGTGACACAGTCAGCCAACAAGCACTGTGGTCGAGAAGAGAACTGGAATCTTTGTCATCGCCTTATTGTAACTCATCTGCTAATGTCTCTGGTCTTAACGTCCTTAGGAAAATTTAAACTGAAGTGTAAACTTGAAAATTGAGAAATCTCGATTGCATTCGTTCTATTTAAATAGGTGGAAAAGTTTTCCTTTCACTTCTCTCCATGGATCATGAAAATAGATCTAAAGTACATTCACCACTCGAGTTTACTTGGATGGCAGCTCAAATGTTACTAGAAATAGTTCCTAATGTATCCCTACGCCAACAGATGACACCTGTCACTTTGGATAGCTGTAATGAGAACATATGATAAAGTATGAATGTATTGTTAACCACAGTAATTTAGGCCAGCACTATCTATATTTGTTTAAGGTCGGGCATAGAGCTTATTTATCGTTCTATTCCACTTAAAACAAGTTTTGACAGCACTTTCAAAGAATGTCTAACAAATATTGCTTTTAAAATGGCGACCGACGAATTTACACCATGTGATTGATCATGGTGTAAATCATTTCTTTATCCGAAGTGGATATATTTTTTTATTCAATTAAATATTTCGAAATACGATAAAATAATCATAAAATAATTTATTATATGTTAAAAAAAAAGGAAAAGTATTTTCTCTTTACCAAGATCTCAAATGACCTCTCAGTGTCGACGTGCCTCAAAACACACTCTTTCCCAAGTAGATACGATACCTGTATTAAAAAGTATTAATGTATACACTAAATTACCCTTCATCAAAAACATTCCAAAACAAAGAATAAGTACTTTTAATTATGTTTGAAATATTGTTTCAGATTGGATAAAAAAAAGTGTTATTAAAATAATGAAATAATGTGAGGAAACATAATTTGACGCTATTTTAAGTTTAAAATATAACATGTCATTAAAAAACTAATCATTTATAACCAAAGAGTGATCTTGTGCAAGTGTTGGCAGCCCAAAAACTAAACATATGATTTTGCAATTGTCATTCAGGTAAAAATCTAGGATGAACATACTGTACAGTATTCTTTTTTTTTTTAAGTTTATCTCCATGACGGCTTAACTATAGTATGAATATTGAGTGTACCAAGACAGCTGCGGATCTCAAGAACTGACGTATGAATACGTGGAAGTAGATTACAGTCATGTTCAACCCATGGACCGTAGGCCACTTGCTACCCACGAGTACGTTCTGTGCGGCCCACCAGCTCAAAACAAAATACTTCAAAATTACCGAAATAAACAACAAATTAGGCTCTTGTAGCTGACGGAAATGCTCGCTAACATCCATGAAGTTTGCAGAATCGTAAGTGTAATGTGTCTTGAGTAATGTGCTTAGGCCCATGTGTGGTGTATACATGTGTGTACTATATTTGGGCATTAAATATTATAATGTTCATTTATAGCCCCCAGACAATTCCCCAAGAACTTGTGCGATCCTCAGTCAGGAAACGGTTGAATATTCAGGAGTAGGGTGGGGTGGGGGTGGAGAGTTAGGTATAATTGCTCTGACGGCGGCTACCACCGATTAGTAAGTAAGCTGACGAGTCTATGAGAGTTCCCAGTACTGTTCATTTACGAGGCACAAGAGGAGTGAGGGGAATGGGAAGGTCAAGAGGATCTTTGACCTGATTAAGTTTACCCAGGGGGGAGAAGGTTGAGCCTCCACCACCGGCAAGTTGACCAGGATCCCCCCTACCCAGTTACACCCCCTCTCTTAGTGTAATGTCATTGAAGTTGGCAGTTTGGTTTGTCGGTGACGGGCGGTCGGAGCTCAAATCCAATGTCCTTGGATTAGTTCAAGTTGTAGATACGAGTGGTACCGGAAATAAATAAAGGCAATTTCCTACTGAGGTTTAACTACTCGCGAAACGGGGGCAGACCAGTCCAAGGCGTTAGACTGGCATGGAACCTCTAGTGGCTCTTGATGGGGAGATCAGGGATTGGATCCCGTCCTGGTGCAATGGGGGAGAGAGGGCTGACGCATGTGATTTATACTCTGGTTTTACACACTTTCTCTATAAACTCAAATTGGTAGAGTTTCTTTGAGCTACCTCCCTTCATCATCCCATCCCCTTGCATATACCTTGTACAGAACGAACGAATTACAAACAATAGTTTCTCATTATTAAACTTGCCCGCGGAAGAGCACGGTATTTATTCGTTGGGGCATTTCATGTGAACTTCTTAAATCCACAATTTTTATAAACACGTGACTTACAAAATAACATCTATAGTAGGAAACCGGAATCTGACACCTTAGTCAATCGGTAGCACGTCTGTCTACTGAGCTTAGGGTCCCGGGTTCAATTCCCGGCATGGCCAAAAATTTATCACTGGTCAAATAGGAGCTACCCTTTCATAAATTAACGAGCGGGGACTGGATGTTGTGCCTGTCCGAGTCTCAAGTTAGTTTATAAGGCACATGAACCTATGACAGGCCCAGAAAGCCAGTAGTGGAAAATATATGGCTTGAATAAAAAACTAGCCCAGGCCACAGGTTGGAAACAATGTAAAATAAAAACTAAAAAAACGATTTTACCGGTTGTTCTCTATGGGTGTGAAACGTGGTCTCGTACCTTATATGAGGAAAACAAATTTAGGGGGTTTGAAAAGAAGGTGCTTTAGGAAGATATTTGGTCCAGAAATTGATGAAGATATTGAAGAGGGGAGGAGGTTACATTATGATGAGGTACATACCCTGTACTCACCACCAAGCATTGCTAGGATAATCAAGTCTCGTTGATTACGGTGTGCAGGACAAGTAGGGCGAATGGGAGAATCTAGAACCTGGTCCAGGGTATTAACTGACAAACCCAGTGGGAATAACCCATTGGAAAGACCAAGACACCGATGTGACTGGGAGGATAGCATTATAATGGACGTGAAAGTGATAGGGTGTAGTGAGGTGGATATATTATGGGGATAGGTGGTGTACTTTTGTAAGCGTGGCAACGAACTTTCAAGTTCCTAACGCCATAGAGTAAGTAAATAAGGTATCAATATTAAATATATTAAAAGTGACTATTGCAGATCAGATTACAATTAGTAGATTATGTTAATGTTAGATACTGATAATCCCATTTTTTCTTGCTATAGTACAATTAAGTACTATACTATGCATTGATTTTCTTACGAATGAACATTTTGAGCACCTTTTAAAATATAGGGTTACAAACATATATTTTGCGGTTAGTATTGATATCATTTTGATATTTTATTATTATTTTATAACTATTGACAAAATATATCATAATTGATAGCTGCAGATCACATGATTTGACGCGTGAACATTTGAAAGTGTATCCAGTAGCTTTTCTAGCTCTCAAATATTCATTCGTAAGAAAATTGGAGTACACACACCCAGCTATAGTGACTGGGATGAATCCGTTTACAAATAGTAAATATTTTTGTTAGCACCAACACCTCTGGAATACAACTACAATCCCAAAATGAATTGATTGAAACACGAGAAAAACTGACATAATCACGATTCTCTCCCCTTCAATAAAGATAAGATTGATCGAATGGAACCAAGCTAATTGTCGTGCATGTAGTGTCCCAATTTGTCCCCGGCTGACATAACAAGTGGTGTAAATAACGAGGTTACAGGAGGAGAGTAAGATGAGGTGGAGGGGAGGGGGAGAGGAATGTGTGACGTCACATCCCGTGGCTGGTTGCGTCACTTCCGGTGGCCACGGTGGAGGTCCTTTGCCTCTACTCTGCCTGGCTTGCGACCTCCCGTGTCATTATTTATTATTGTGCGATGACCAAATAACCGTACGCACGCACCAATTTTTTGGACTCTCCCCTTGATCGGTGGACGCTGATAATAAGAAGGCCGTCTCTTCTAGTCGGTATCTTCGATGACGGGTAGATCGGGGCTAGAATCTCGGTCGGGTATACCAAAGGTGGCTTTCTATAAATGGTTTCCCACTCTCCCACCACGCAAATGTGTGTACATTTCCTTTAAATTTTACTTTTTTCCCCTCTTATACGATTTTCGTAATACATGTATGTATAATGTGTGAATCCCAAATGGATACTAAAACGTGGGTAAAATAAACAAACAATAAATAAGGACATTAAAGATGGCTATATTATTATTATTATTATTATTCTGTACTGCGCGTCTCACTAACCATACAAACTGTCATCACATTTGCAATAATGGGAAGTGAATAGGAAGCTAGGATTCAAAGAAGGTGTAATCGCATTTGTGTGTAGAGGGACTGGGTAAACACTTAGAGAAAAAACACCTCACAGATATATTTTCTCTAAATTCTACCTTCACCGTCACATCAGTATAACTGAAATAAGTGTTCTTAGTTCGATTCCCGGCTTGGCCGATTTTTTTTTATCATTGGTGACAAAAGGGTCTACCCTTTCACAGTAATCAAGTAATAGCCTGTGACTGGATGTTGTGCCTGTCCTAGTTTTAGGATAGATCATAAGGAATATGTAGCTATGACAGGCCTAGCAAGACGGTAGTGGAAAATATATGGCTTGAATAAAAAAACTGACCCAGACCACAGATTGAAAACCGTAATGAATGTAAAAACTGCACTTTCTGAACCTAATGATTATACCAACACGCGTATTATAAACTAACTTAAATCTAGAAAATTCACAACATCCAGTCCCCAGTCGTTAATTCACCACTGTGAAAGAGGAAACCCACATCTCATCAATTATTAATTTTTCGGTCATGCTGGGAATCGAGCCTGGGACCCTTAATTTAGTAGGCAGACACGCCACCAACTGAGCTAAGGCGTCGGAAATCTCAGGTGCTAATATTCAGGATTTGTTTAACTATTTCTTAACTATATTTGTTTTAATATCCGCCGCGAGGATGGGAAGTGTAAGCAAACTGGATCGGAACTTCAAAAAAATATACATAACGAAAGAAGGATATTTGAGAAAGTTAAGTCGAAATGAAAGTGACAAGCGAGCGATAAAGTGTAAGAGAGAGAAAGAGAAAGGAGAAAAAAAGAGAAAACTAGAGGAGCATGTGTTTCCTGTTGGAGCGATCCCGAAATATCCACTTCTGCTGGCAGAGCTTTTCCTCCGTCTCGCCACTTCCTGTGACGCCACTGAACTGCACTGCGACTCTCTTCACTTGAGAAGAGCAGTATATATAGTGGGTGGAGTCAACATAGGTGACAAGGGAGGGAGGCGTCAAAACATGTGGCAAGGGAGGGGGGATCAAACATACGATACGAGAGGGGGGTCAAAACATGTGGCAAG